>JAGDQP010038104.1:940-18310 GCA_022664845.1 Lepisma saccharinum
GTACGTTTGCTATACAGAGTCCTCGGAAGTACACTAACATACCATAGCCAGGCTAGGTTTGAGTTCTGTTCCTGTAGAGGGTTATTTTTTTTTCTTTGTCGTACCGTTTAAAGGGCTACACCCTTTCTTCGGTTTTTGGTTTTGTGTAACTGTTCAGGTAATTGTATATGATTATTGGTCTATGAGCTGTATTCGCATTTTCTCTGTGAGATGTTCGTAGTATTTAGTTTATTCTTGCATGCACTTGGTGTTTTATGATGTTTTTTTTTCCCTCTCTCTCTCTCTGGTGCTTCAGTATTATATATTAGGTGAAAGTGCAGTGCAGTGCTCCGACGCCATATATTTTGGAGGCATGTTTATGTATTATGGCATTTAATCTTCAGGTTCCGTGTCGATACGGGTGCCATGAATTCATTATGTTGTCACTTACTTTACAGGGTTATTGTGCTTGTGATGGGTAAATGTCCTGTGAAAGTTCTTGTGGTCTATATATGGCGAAGATGTCTTGGTCTGGGTGGTTGGGTGCCAGCGTTAGACAATACAACGTGATTAGATGGTCGAATGCTGTATTGTGGTAGACTGCCGGTGAATCATTTTCTGCGTCCTGTTGGAAGATGTCGAGAATAATTGGGTGGCTCTCTGGTATGTGCTTCAGTATATATTTCGTGCGGATTTTCTCGAGATGTTGCCTTATGTGTGGGAAGTCGATGCGTTCATAGAGCAGTCTTGTGGGGCTTGGCAGTTTTATTCGATATGCGAGACGTAGTGCGTGCCGTTCCATTATGGCCAGTTTTTCGTAGAATTCTATCGGAGCTGATAGCCAGGCAATATGTCCGTGGCTGAGCGTTGGTCTCATGAATACTTTGTAAGTATTGATCAGCGTATGTGGCTTTAATCCCCATGTTGTTCCTACTAGGCGTTTCAGTAAATTAGGCCGGTTTTTTGCTTTAGTTACGATATGGTTTAGTTGAGGTGTCCATGTGAGTTTGGTATCGAATATCACTCCAAGGTATTTTACTGTTTTTGATGGTTTGATCGGTACGCCATGTACTGTAATATTAAGTTTTCGTGGGTTGCGTTGTGTTCGTGATCTGCTCTTTGGTGGTAGAAATACAACGGTTTGTGTTTTCCCACTATTTATTGTGAGTTTCCAAGTTCTGCACCATTTGCTGAAGCTATCTATTGTGTTTTGTAGTAGTCTGTTGATACCTTGTATGGTTGGGGCCAAAGCCAGGAAGGCTGTGTCGTCGGCAAATTGGAACGTTCGTACATTGTTAGGAATTTCAGGTAAATCGGCTACATATAGTAGGTATAATAGTGGAGAAAGTGATGAGCCTTGTGGTACGCCAGATTTTAGTAACATGGGGTGTGAAAGTGATTCGTTGATGGATATATATGCCATACGATTTGTGAGGAAGGAATGAATGTAGCGTATATAGCACTCTGGTAGCATAAATGAGTGTAGTTTGTGTAATAGACCTGCGTGCCACACTTTATCAAAAGCTTTTTCCAAATCGAACGTAAGTAAGCATGAAGGTAGAGATTTATTGAATTGATTGGATATTGCTGTTGTTAGTCTTAGTAGTTGATCTGAAATGCTATAGTTAGGTCTGAATCCAGCTTGCGATATAGGGAGTAAATTATTTTCATTTAGATGTTCATGTAGTCTGTTGACAATTATCTTCTCCAGTATTTTACTTAATGTTGAGGTGAGTTGTATCGGACGATACGAGGTGATTTCGCTCGTTGGTTTGTTAGGTTTTGGAAAAAGCAGAACTTTTGAGTATTTCCAGTCTATGGGGAAATATCCGGTCCTCAGTATGAATGTATATATTGTTGTCAAAATTGTGATAAAAGTCGGTGGTGCTTCCTTGATTAATTTGTATGTTATTGTGTCAAATCCAGGAGCTGTATTCCGTTTCCTTCCAGCCACTTGATTTATCTCTACCATTGTTATAGGTCTTGTTAATGGGTTGTTTGGAGGTAGCCTATTGTTTATGCTTGGTCGGAGTGTTTCAGAGTTTGGATCGGAGTGTTGTCGGATCAGGTTTCCTACACGAATTGGCATATAACAGTCGGGCAATGGTGTGAATATATCTTGAAAATGGTTGGCAAAGGTATTTGCTTTGTCAATATCAGTCTGTGGGCTTTGATTATCTACTATTATTGGATATGGAGTTCGTTGTGTTTTGCCTGTTAATCTATGGAAGGTTTTCCAGTATTTGGTTGGGTGTGATGTTTCGCCTAATGAGTTACAGACTTTAATCCATTGCCTAGTTTTGTATGCTTTTAGATAGTTATTAGTCATTCGTAGGTATGCACGGTGGAGTCGTAGTGCTTCTAAGTTGTGAGTACGTGTATATTCTCGGTGTGCTCTTCTGGATGCAGCTATTAGGTTTAGATATTGAGGTGGTAGTTTCGGTTTATGAGGTGTGATAGTGGTTGTCGGAATATGTTTTTCAGCTGCTGATTTTAGTGTCTGAGTTATAATGTCTACAGTTTCGTCGAGCGATTCTGGTGTGGTTGGTTCCTCTATAGTTTGTAGTTTGTTCTCTATGGTTTCTCTGTAGTCGTCCCATTTAGCGTCGGTGTATCGATATATTTTACGCGTATTTTGAGTCTGTTGTATAGCTCCTGGAAACTCGAGTTGTAATTTGATTGGAACATGATCACTTCCTATTGGGTCGAGCACATCTATTGTTGAATATGTGATGAGAGTCTGTGAGATGATTACGGCATCTGGTGTAGTTTGACTTACTGGCCTAGTAGGTTTTGGTAGCACGATAAATTCTCCATGTGTGTTTGTTTCTATATCGTCGAGAAATTTGGATTTTGCTCGTTTACTGCGACTATGGAAGTTGATGTCCGCCATTATGATAAAGTGTCTATATTTGTCGGAGATGTAGCGTATGAAATCTATTGGTAGTGGCTTGCCTGGTCTAACGTAGATTGTAGCGAATGCTATTGTTCTGTGCTTTAGATATAATAGCGTCACATTATGTTCTGGAAGGTTTAGGTTTTTAGGCATTTCTATTATTCGGTGAGGTATATTTGGCTTAAATGCAATTGCATACAGCAATTGCATTTAAGCCAAATATTCCTCCATTTGCTCGTAGGCAGTCTCTGGGGCCGTCGTGGCGGTGAATGATGTAGCCCTTGATCGTAGGTTTGTATTTGGGTGTGAGAAAAGTTTCATTCAATGCGAAGGCTGTGGCTTTTTCTTCCAGTAACAAATGTTCGAATAGTACTTTGTGTGTTTTAAGTGACTGTATGTTCAGAAAGATGAACGTATATAATGCTGTCATGATGTTGTGTCCCAAATTAGTTTTCATTTTCTATTGTTAGTATGTTGAAATGTACATGTGGCCCTGAGTATGTGGCCTGTATTTGAATGTTGAACAGTACTTTGGCTGCAAGGCTGATTTGTTGTATTATGTGGTTTCTTTCGAATGGATGAATATTTTGTAGAGTTATTGCAGTGAATCTTAATAGATCTTCGACGGTGATTGGTTGACGCAATGAATTGTTCGGTGGAGTAGGTACATCACTGGTTCGTAGAGGTACTGTCAATTCTGGGTGTTCTGGTTCAGGTGGAGGTTTCTTTTGGCATTTGTAACTGTAGGATGGATGGGGTTCCCCGCAGGTTGTACATTTAGGTGGTTGTGCTAAGTTTGGGCATTTAGTTGTGTTGTGGTTGCTGGAACAGTGTCCGCATTTTGGAGTCTCTTTGCGGAGGAGCTGAGCGGGATGGTTCCACTCGATGTCTCTTACAGTATATGTAGACCCCGTCAGTTAGCATTTGATCAATAGTGTCTTTGCTATTCGTTAGCACTCTTATTAGGTAGGATGGCGTACCTTCACTTGTACGAATTCGAAGACATTTCTCGATGGTATGCCCTTCTATCCTTAGTTCGTCTAGGATTTCTTCTTCTGTGTAGTCTGGAGGAACCCCCTTTATGACCACAGATAGCATTGGTTGCCTCCTTGGAGGCTGCGGTTGTTTTGTGGCTCTTGGAGATAGTGGCATGATGTTGGCCCCTTTTCCAAATATTTCGTATGACACCTTGTTTACGCCCACTTCTCTATTTATAGCCTTATTTCGAGAGGTCAACCGCAGGTGCTGAAATCAGCAAACAAGGACATTTTACATATTCTGAAGCATAAAGATCTCTCAGAAAGCCTGAAAAGGAAACAATAAACGGCAAATGGAAGTTAGACAGCTAGTAAAGCACTATTGCTCGATAGAATCAGTGGTAGTGAACACTTGAGGAACTGTATTGCCCTGCCATCTAGCGGGCATCTGATCCCTAAAAAATTCACAAAAGGAACGGTTTATGAGTGATCAATCCAGGACATTCCCTTTGGGTGTGTGGTGTTTACCCCTCATGCTCTCGACAACACCCCCTTCCAACTTTAAAGTTGTTGCTTTGAAAAATCGATAGAAACGGTACAAAACTTCACTTACACCCTTCCAGTTTTGATTTTATACCCTCGCAAACTGAATCCTGGCGTAAGCCCTGAGAGGACTATGCGTGAAATGTAAGCAAGAGACGCGGGCGTATTGGCGGCGACAAGCATTTCTGGCTGATATTCCAAGCACTACAGTGATTGCCTACCAAATTATATTTATGTTATCTTTCAACAATTATACTTACCCATGTCATGTCAATATATTCTGGAACAATTTATCTTCATCAGTCACACACTTTTGCATTCTCGTAAGTGACTTACCACCAGGGCCGGATTTACCACTAGGCTGTTAGGTTCAGACCTAGGGGCGAAACTTTCGCAGGGGGCAATTTACAAGAAAAAATGAATAAATTATTTATTTTAAAAACGAGACGAAAAGTATTTTTAAAGAAACATTAAGGACCATGCAGATGAGCGCCAAACAACAGCATCACCTTTCACCCGAGCGTTCCCTCGTACATAGCAGACTTCAGGTAATTTAAACAACGAAAGCAATTAAATTAGCTAATATAGTTAAAAGATTCAAAATTTAATTATTTAAAGTTATTAAAGTAATTTGTGTTGGAAAAATAAAAAAAAGCCCAGTCGTCATATTTGGTCATGATCAGCAGGCTTGCATATTAGTTATACTTCTGGATTGCAATGAAATTCGTGACGTCAAACGAACAGCTATTCACCTCAGAGCATATAATCATAGCATTCCCTTATGTTGGGAATAGAATATTCGTCCTCGATCTACAACGAAAATTCCAGGAAAGTTTAGCTCACAACGAACTCCTTGACTGCACCTCGCGCCTGAGTTCTCAGTTTTGTGGCAAGGCCGTAAATTGATATATAAGAACGACCAACCGATACTCCATCTTCTCTTTTGTTCTACGATTTTAAACGTCAACTATACTCCAGGATACTCACGTCGAATTCATTCTACCAAGTTCGAACTGTGCTAAGCTGGAATGATTCTACAAGAGGCGGATCAACTAGAACATCTCTTCGTCTCAATTATCTCCTGCTATTTCCAGATATGAATCCGGGAAATTCTCTAAATTGTTTTACTGATGCATCTGACAAAGGCTAGGTAAATTCAATATAACACTTGAACATCTTTTGCGACGAATTGAATGTCTCTCGAGTGTTTGCTAACTTCCCCATCGTTACAAAACATGGTTACAGTAAAATGTAATCGACATGACTGTTACTCATAGCATTTAAGATTCCTTTAAGTGTAAGTTCGCTCCCATGAACGTTGAAGTTTACCCAGAGAAACAAGTAATTGTACGACACATACATGGCATTTGTACTTCAATACACCCAAAGTAACAACATTTTACGCGACGTTCACAAAAGTTATGATAATTTACATTAAAAATAGTACAATAAATATAAATGGAAATATAAAAAACATTGTTTACTCCTATGTTTGCCTTTGTACACATCAATAATCATTTTAGTCATTGATGCATATATGGCGTGGAGGACCGCGGTGACTCAGTGGTAGAGCTCTCACATCCAGTTCTGGAGGGTTATGGCATGAAGTTTATGCCATGTGGGCTTTGTGGTGGACAAACACTATGTATTTTGCCGGGCTTCTCCCTTTTTCCTCCAACCGTTTTCATTCCACCAATTGTCTCATTATCATCCATGGGTTCTTAGCAAAAGTTGCGTAAAGACCTTAAAAATAAAAGAAATAGGGTGTGGCAATCTTCTTTACTCCTGTCAATGTGCAGCAGGTACTTTGTGTTTAATTATTTATACGCATGAAGGTGTAATTTATGTTCGATTATTTTATATGAGGAAAACTAAAGTGTGCTTTCCTAACCTGTCTGTTTTGGGTCCGAAATTGGTAGACACGATCCGTTCAAATCCTGTTACTAACAGTCCTAAGTGGAATTTTCCAGAGTTTACTTCAGTTTCAGTACACAAAGATTCGAATGCTACTTTAACAAAGACACCGGACACTACCACTACATACTCTATTCCGGTGTAATGCAAAGATGTCTAAAGATTTTAAAATTTAAAAAATATCGTAACCTGTCTTTTATGATTATAGAAACAAGCGTTATTTTTTCCCTAACTAGACCTATACTTTCAGAGGATAAATATTCTCGGAGATGATGTTTAATATTTAAAGAGCGTATTCAACGCAGCGAAATTTATTTTGAAGGTAAATCAAATTTTGATTTATGGACAATAATTACGAATTGTATTTATATGCCGTTAATTCTAATGTTTTGTTTAATCTACTTTAAAGTGTTATTGTAAAAATAAAAGTAGTTAGTATTGCCTTCTTGTTCAGTGTAGTTAACACGTCTTTCACAAGTAACCTACAGTAATTTAATTAAAATTGCTCATTATATGACTATGTATTTAAAACTATTATTTTATTATTATTAATATTATTGAACTGTATAACCACATTAATAGTTACAGAATATTATCTAAATATTGTATTATTAAATAACGAGACGACGGAACATAGTAATTTGCCATTATGTGAAAGAAGGACAGAGGAAAGGACGGAGGGAAAGGAAAATTTTGGGGATGGGGACCTGGAAGTCATGGGCTTAGGGCGCCTAGACGCAAAAATCCGCCCCTGCTTATTACTTTTTTTACTGCAACCTTACTACTTCTTCATCCCGAAATGTCGGCTAAGATGAGGTGAACCTTTCCTTCCAATTAGCCTCGTCTTTTGTTATTCTAATTTCTGTTAATATTCGAGAGACGAGGAAACCATTCTTTCACTGATTTTCTGACATATATAACCCGATCATTCAAAGAATTACAATAAATCACACTTCTTGCCTGAAGGCTTTTGTATACTTTCGCCTCTATTTTCCCTTCCTCTAACGTAACTGTAGAAATTTACATGGTATCTTCGCGTATTTTGTATCTACGGTTTACCGTTCAGTTCATCTACCACAAAAAACTAAAAGTGTTCGCAACAGTCATTTTCTGCAAAAGAAATTAATTTAATTTTTACGGAAGCGCATGTTCTAAACTTCATCAGAATCAAAATCTCTTGCTGCTCACGGAAAATGAACGTAGATAATCTCCTTACATGACAAATATTTTTAAAATGGAAGTAAGTCGTATTTTGTTCGACAGTCACTCTAGTGCTGCGTTTTTCATTGCAAAATCGAGTTGCAGGTAATTTCTCAATGTATTCAAAAATATAGTAAACTTCTTTAACTAGTATTTTAAGAATATGCGCAAACATCTATGTTACATTTTGCGTGTATTGATAAAACGCAAAAAAAAAAAAAAAAAATGAAACTAGTCCGCAGAGCGGGCTGGTGATGTACGATGTATAATAGAGTCTTCTTCTATCAATCCAACACTGTTTAATAGTGATGAGCATTACGCCTACTTTTTCGTAGCAGTGATAACAGTAATCTATTTTAATATATCTTTGAAAACTAGCAGTTTAGGGGGAAAAAACAACTTTTCTAAATGGGAGTTATTTGTTCGCAACTTAAAAATCAGTTTAAAACCACAATTTTAAACTAACTTATACTACATCTCAAGCTTTTCACCTGAGTATTAGAGTGAGAGACTTCCGTTAGGACTGGCTAGAGTTCTTCAGATTTTAACTGTTGGGAAACTATTGTATGTAATTATCGTAGCTTTTAGGGATTCAGTTACATATTCTCTTCGCGAATAATCTGTAAAAATATAATTAAAAGTTAATAGTGAGTTGAAACTCCTTCGGCTATAAGTGAAAACTATATGACAGTACAAAGGAGAAGACTAACAAAAATATGTATTATTACTTAGGATTAAATTTATTTATGAACTTTTGGCATCTTTAGATCAGGTCGGCATGAGTTAGGTAGAAGATAGGAAATGTATCAATCAAAGCATTAGTTGCCAAAGGGGGAAGAATTAGTGAGATATGTATTCTACGGTCTTTTGGGATCGTCCATATCCTGGGTTAGAGGTAAACAGATCCAGGGAAAATCTTTGCAGAGAGGAGGACATCCCAATATTCCCCGCTACCAATCGAACACTGCGTAACATCGCGGCATACTCCAGGTAAATCTGAGGACAACCCTTCGAATTCGAATATTTTATCTAGAGCCTTCAGGCATCTAACACTCGGGTCGGATAGGCGAGGGAGAAGGGTGCGAGAAAGTGTCAGTCAGGATATAAGTTGAAGGTACTATCCGGTATTTTCCCTGGATGGCAGGAAACCCCTGAAAAACTCAGTCAGTTCGGTCGGTCACTAGGATTGAACCTACGACCTCCCGAAAGCTAAACCAACGCTCTAGCACTGAACTGCGAGCTTCAAAGTCCTGCGTACCTGCCCATAACTGCTCCGAAGGCCACGACGTTACCGCATGGACCACAAGGTACAGGGGAGAAAGGGAGGATGTCCATGAAGGCGATTTATGGTCAAACTCATTTTATACTTCAATTCTCCCATTAATTCCCATGTGTTTCAATGTTGCAAAACGGCTATAACTTGGTGATTGTTTACGCTTTTAGATTGATATTTTCTGAGTGGTTAGCAGTCATTGTGTACCGTATTACTTGTTACAAAGGCTAACTCAATTTTCAGAAAAATGCATATTCTCCCTTTTACCCTGGACTCTTCAATTGTCATGCAGTGTACTTTGACGTATATGGCCGTTATAGAGGGCCGTCATGATGCATGAAAGAGGCAAGAGTCATGAAATATACGTCATCCCTGAAATGTTGCCGCCGTAATCAGTTCTGCAGCAATGACGACCATCTTGGTAAGTTCCTTTAATTTATTGGTGGTAATATTCAAGGTTTTAATGATGCGAATACGTAATTCCTTTCAAATTAATATTATGTAGTATAATCAAGGAAAATATATTTTACGTGTAAGAAGAAATCTCATCTTTAAAACAGAATAAATATCAAAAGGAGTTGGGAGAAATATAAGGTAAAACTTTGGCTTCTCAAAGATTTAATACGAGCAATACGATTCCCATGCAATTAAAGGGAAAGAACAAACCAACATGGCAAAAGTGGTGTAAAAAGGAAAAAAATGGCGTAAAGGCATGATAGAACATTTCTGAACTAATTTATTATCTTCGTAAACGAAGTAGCGAACTTGTGAGGCCAGGACCGACAGATTTTCGTAAAGTAGACTCCGAACCACTTTGAGCACTACGTCTTGGGGAAGGAGTAAAGTTAAAAATACTTAAAATATTACTGTGTATATAAACTTAGTAAACTTTATTTTTATTTTTATATGGGCCAGTCTAGTAACTTTGGACTTCGGCCCGTTACGATTGTAATTTAAGTAGTTTTGATTATATTTTCTCTAGTTGTTGTCTGTTATTTAGTTGATGTGGATTCCAAATAGTAGAAGCATCTTCTAATTTGGAACGAACATAAATATAGTACATTTTATCTCTCCATCTATCAACTCAATGTTCCAAAGAAACAAAAATTATGTTTTCACACTGTACACTGTGAATGATGTTTCACACGTGACACGTTTCCGCTAAAATTCGCAACACCATCAAACCCCAAAGCAACGACAATTGATAAAGTTGTGTTTCTCTTTTTTAATTATTTCACTACTACGTTCGTTACGGTATCTCTCTTTGTATCGCTCATCTTAGTAAACGCTAGGTAATTTTCAACAGGTAAATTGGTTTCAGAGTCAACATAACAGACTCAAATGGAAAGTTCCCACTCATATTTTATATTTGTTGTATCATCAGCAAACAAAGACAATTTCTTTCCTTCTAATGCTTGCGTTGTTTCGGAATCTATAACATCGCTAATGCAGTACACAAGCTTACTAGTAGTTGACTTACTAACTATGTGGAACGTTAGCTTTGAGATAGAACCCAATCGTCCAAATCGTTATTGCATTTCCGTACTACTCGCGATATTAAGTACTCGTATTTTGTGGTGTGGAGAATTTCTTCTTTCGCTAAAAGGTAAAGTTGCCGATAAGTAATGAAATACATTCACGATTTCTGAGTTTTTCAGTTTCACTTTAACTTAGAAGTAATTTATGAACTGTCCTTGTCTTACCTTGAATTTCCAAAGTCGAATTTTCCTCTACTTCTCAAAAGCTATGTTCAGTGATCGCATGATTTTAATTACTGAGTGGGATTTGCCAAACAAATTTTGCAGTATGCAGTGACATAGGCCTATAATCCTGTTTTCAGGGTGGGGGAGGCTTGAGTCCCTCTTTGGATATGCCTGAATTCAACACTGTGTGTAGAACAAACAAGAGGGAATGATTGGAATCCTGTGACAGTTGACAAGATATGACGTCCGCTGTAAAATGAAACGAAGAAGGAAAGAAAGCGGCTTAAAATCCTTTCGAGAGCGGAATTCTAAGCGAAGACCAAGAGCGTCCAGAGAGAGTGGACAAGATCAAACTTTGTTTAAAACACCTGCCTGTGCTGACAATATATACTAATGACGATATATTTTACTTTAATTTTCTATTTAATAATATGTGACAGAAAATGTTATGAACATATAGAAGTGCCCTAAAGTAATTCCTTCTTTCGGACAATACAAAAGATTTAAAAGGGGCTTCTGTCTTTATAACCAATCCAGCACTGAATATTGATTAATGGGCGAGTGATTGACACCTAGATGCCACTGCAGCTCAGAAATAACAGACGCTATTTAGATATTACTGGAAGCCATTTTTTTTTTAAATATTACACTGAAAGCGCATGACTATAAAGGTGACCGCTAGATGGTAGAAGAAAAAGTTATCTTAAAGGTCTGCAGTGCGTAATAAATATTCAGGAGTACAGTAAAGCTACACATTTCGTGTTGGCTTTATTCGCTATATTGGGACGTTGCTACTACAGTTAGTGCCTCGGGTCACGTGAAGTATGCTCATGTGTAGATTAAAGCATCTGCAAGTTATTCTTTTTACAAAGTATGCTAAAAAATGGTAATTACCTAATTATGATCCTTGGACAACTCAAACCTAGCCTGTCTACGGTATGACAGCGTGCTGCGGATGACTGTATAACAAACGTACAGAAGAGATTAGTACCTGTAACTAATAGCTAGTGGGTTAAAAATGAGCTGACTTCGGCTAACTTCGAGACAGGGCAATTTCGGGAAACCTCGACAATACAGTTCTTCTCTGTCTGCTCTTAAAAACCAGGCGAGCAGATGCGTTTGATGATTGATGAAATACTCAAAATATTTTACTTCCATTATTAAACTATTCTCAATCTGAGCGAAAGATGCTTGGTACTTGCTATGTTTCTTGTATATTTATTTTATAGTATATATTTTTTTAATTTCAGTTTTTTTTCTGGCGTGTACATCACTAACTCCTTTATCCTAACACCAAAACAATATGCCCAGATATTTCTTCTTAAAGTTCATTGATGCATAAATTTACATACACATGCCTTCGCTAACGCTCACTGCTTACTAATAAAGGGGTTCGGTATTCGAACCCTCCGGAACTCACTTTTACTGAAGACCGCGTCTTTGGGAATCCAATTGTTCTCATCCAATTGAAGGCAATAGAAAATCATTATCGGTTCACTTTGCCTAGGGTCATACGGGTCAATTTCTTCGCCTTCCCCACACAAATAAAACCCTGAAAATAGGTTTGTGACTACAGCAGCTTCTAATTCACTGTTCCAACTCGAAAATCAATTAATTCATTCCACTAATATTAATAATATAAGGGAACAATTATAGTAAACAAACCAATAAATTATAAATAAAAATAAAACATTTTAAATACATATTTTTCTTAAATAATTCGTACTAAAAGTTTAAAAATTTTTTTTTTTAACATGACAAAAAAAGAAAAGCACGGGGCGCCTTTATTGAAGAATTTGTAAAGTGACTGTACATGAAAGCGCGTCCCATGCTTTTCTTCTTAGTCATGCATAGACAAAATTATTTATTACTTTTTAGTGTGAATTATATAAGAAGAGTATGTCTTTAAAATTTTTATTAATTATTTGTTTTTACCCAAATTCTAAAGTGTTCTGCAACCAGTAATACGCCACAACGTTGCTTGCTAGTGTTTGTGAGTACTATTACAAATAAATATATTAAAATATGCTTCTATAATATATAAATACGTAGAAATAAATGGAAGTAACAATATAGTGTGTAACGTCGATGTGCAAATTTTCAACATTGTATGACGTCGGGAAATGAGATAAATTAACGTAACAAGATTTGAGCACACCGCGAACCATTGTGAACTAAAGGAAATATTGTAAAAATCATTACTTGTCACGTTCGAAGACTTTGGAATGCCATTAGGAAAGGGTCCGTAGATGTTTCAAATTCTGACTTGTTTGTAAATTTAGAATAATTTTGAGCATTATCCATGTTTATACACATTTCATTTTCAGATCAACCATAGATCCTCCTCAAAAGTTATGGACTATCCCCGGAAGAAAGTGTCTGATCGGAATGGTACTTAGACTAAGACCCTTGCTTATACCTTTCTCGCACAAAACCAAATGCGGTACTTTCAACAATAAAAGCCGACTGCGGTAATTGTTTGGTCTGAGGGATTAGGCCAGCGTCCCAGGATCGCGGGTTCTAGTCCCTCTTGAGATGGATAATTGTGCATTTTAACAAGCATCGCGAGTGTGGAGTCCAAACTCACATACCTCCCCATTATATATCGTCAGTGTAGTGTTATATATCGTCATAAAGACAAATGTAAGTACTTTTATATACTATAATTAGTTTTGAAATACGTTAGTTGCTGGAAAAGTTATTAATAAAAATCGATACAAGTGATTTGCATATCTAGTGTTAATGCATGGGTAATGCGTTGAAATTAAAGATAAAAACAGACACGTAATCATTCCTCGGTTATTGATACTTTGACAGGAAGCCTGAATCTTGAACTTACGTGTTTGTATTAGTAATTGCTTTATATTCGCCCACAAATTGAAGCGCCGACATTTTCAGAGGCTTGTGCAACCCGCTATTCCTAAAGAACATTGTGGTTGCATAACATACTAGGCGTAAATTGGAGAAACTTTGAACATCCCAAAATAATTTGAGATCTCCGGGAAATCAGTTTAGTATGGGTGTGGAGCGATTAGGATTTCGGCTAGAGTGATCCTTTACGGGGGTGTTAGTGAAGACGGAACTTAAATTGGTTAAATATCTTAGAAGTTATTAAAAAATCAGCAAAAGAGGTGTGAGAAGTTAACTTCTTGGACGTACAACTTCAGGGAGTTGGTTGCATAACAGCCACGGCGCAAAGTCAAGGAGTGAGAAATAGCTATAAATACTGTTATATATGTCTCGCTCTCGCGAGGAAAATCGTAAACTATCATTATGAGCCGTCGGAACTCAGCGTCGCGCAAAAACTCGTTTTCGTACAAGGAAAATAGCACCGATAGCGAGAGTGAAGATGGTATTTCCAAGTTAAGAAGAAAGGAGAAAAGAGTCCGTAGCGATGGTAGCAATGGAGGAGGAGCTAAGCAATCCCATAAGAAGACCAGACAGGATGAAAAAAGTGAGGAGGAAAAGGAAGTGAACGTCTTGTTGGATGATGCAGCCTCAGCGGGCTCCCAGGAAGGGCAAAGGTCGCAGTTTGGGGTTATGCCAGTTCCCCGAATATCTGACAAGGATGACCCAATGGCAAATCCAAAGGATAAATTTGATGAGGACGTTAAATTTCTGAAGAATCACTTTGATGCAACGAAAATAGGTACAAACAAGATGAAATCTATGGAAAATTTGCTTGTTAGCTGGGCTATAATGGTTTCAAAATTGCAAGGAGGCGTATATGAACTTAGGAAACAGATTCAAGACCAGATTGAGGAAAATCATCAGTTAAGGACGGGTAGAGAAGCTACAACTTCCCTGGAGCCAAACCAATTGCAACAACTTCAACTAGAAACAGCAAGACTTGAAGGAGAGAATGAATTCCTAGCAAAAGACAGGAAAGAACTGGAAAAAGAAAATGAAACCTTAAAAATGGAAGTAACAAATCTTAAAGTCATGCATATGAAAGATGTAACCAGATTATCAACCCAAATGGACAACTCAGATATGAAAAGCGATATGATAGTAGAAGACAGGAACCAACTATGAATAAGACTAAAGGAGACACAAGAAGAAGTAAAAAAGGAACGGCAGAAAAATGAAGAACTCACTAAAAAGAATAAAGACTTGATGCAGAATATTATGGATCTCAAGATTGAAGCAGAAAAACAGCTTGTAGAGCTTCGTACGGAAAATGCTTGCATAAAGGAATAAAAATGCGGGTATTATGAACATTTTAAAGGAAAGACCAATGAGAATGGAAACAGATCAGGATGAGCATGTAAGGACTATGGCAGAAGTAGTAAGATCATCCATGACGGGAAAGGAAAAGGAAATTGCACAAGCAAAGGCAAAGACCAAGCCCATCATTGTAATAAAACCAAATGAAAGTGAAACCGTTAAGGAGGTTGAGGAAAGGTTTACCACAGTTATCAACCCGAAGAAGTTAAAATACAAGATTTCACAAATCAAGAAGACAAATACAGGGTTAATTATTAGCACAGATACGAAGGAGGAACATGAAAGAATTAAAAATAGCGAGATTGTAAAGACAAACTTTAAGGTAGAAGAAACCAAGAAGAGGAAGCCACTTTTGGTAGTTTACAACGTACAAGCTGATCTTAAAGATGGGAAAATAGTGGAAACATTGGTAGAACAGAGCCTGCCAGAAGAGCTAAGCAGAGAAGCTAAGGAAGTCAAACCAAGGTTTCGGGTAGGGCCTAAGAGACGTGATAGAACAATTTGGTCATTGAGGTCTCTCCAAGAATTAGGAAATATTTGAATCTGGCAAAAAAAGTTTATATAAATTACGAATCAAATCAGATTCGGGATTTTATAGCAATACCGCGTTGCTTCAGATGTCAGGATTTCGTACACATAAGGAATCACTGTTTGGATGAGGATATAAGGTGCCGATTTTGTGGGAAGAAAGATCACAAGAACGAGGAATGTCCAGATAAGAACAAAAATATCTGTGTCCCTTGCCAACTACGGAAACGGCCATGTCAGGAACCAAATAGCGACAAGTGTGTTAGCTACCAAATGGCATTCAAAAGATACATTTCTAAAATAGACTATGGAGAATAGAAAGAATCAATCTACCCAAACTGGCAAGAGCAAGAGGAAATCTCCTTCTAGGATTAAGAGAGACAAGAAACGACTGGAAGAATTTCTAAGGAAAAAACTAAATATAAAACAAAATGGATATCAGTTAAAGGAGGCAGATAAGCCAGTCCCCCACGTAAAGGGCCGGACCGCCATCGAACGAAACTATGCTGGAGAGAAAGAAGAAAGAACTAATCTTAACATAACAAACCATAACCAATTGGAACCTATATTAAATTGGATTAAACAAGAGGGTAAATTTACAAGAAGGGAGGAAGATCTTTTGATCTTGAATACATCCATTAACCTTGAAAAAGAAGAAAATATAATAATACACTTTGTAAACCCTGCTTTGGCTACTTTTCCTAGAGGAATAGCGGAAACAGTTTTTCAAACACATGAAAATGATAGTATTCAGAATATGAGCAACGCTGATCTACAGTCTGATGGAAAAACAATTAAAATATATTACAGTATTAATAAATTTGGTGTCAAATTCATCCATGTGAGCTCAAGTAAGGAAAGTGCGGCAGAAGACATTATACTAATAATTAAGGAATTGAGTGCACAATTAGAAGGACATGCTTTTCAAGATAAACTTCACTTGGTGTCGCCGGCGATAGGAATGGGCAAATTGAAAATATCACCTAGTATCATGGTTCCAACTATTTATAACTGTATAAGAGAAAGTGGTTCTAAAATAACACTAACAATGAGAATACCGGAGGTACATATTTTTAAATCTGTTGTTGAAGCGATTCAAGAAGATCAGAATAGTCCAATCGTAATGAATTGTATCGAATCGAATGAAAAATTGGCCATATATCAGGAACCGCTGACTCCACCACCAAGCCCAAATAAAAAGGTCAAACAGGATAAACCGAAAACCACGTCAATGAAGGATTGGTATAATTGGTATTTCCATAAGGAGGAAAATTCGGAAACTAGTGAGAACTTCCATAAACCCGAAGAAGAGAAACACGTAAACGAAGAAAGAATAGTGGACAAGGGAAATGCTACACAAGAACCATATGATATTGGGGGAAATCCTGTTATGGGAGATCAGAAAATAGATACTGCTAGTGAATATCAGCTAAAAGTAGCTGAGGACCCAACTTCAAATAAAACTAAACAGAAGAATGAAGACGGAAATTCTACAAGCGGAAATGATTTCTTAATTGAACAGATTTATAAAAGAACAAACAACATTTATAGGCTTGCAATCCTGGAGGACGCTCAAATTTTGACTACAGCACTTCGCCAAATAGTGAGAGATTAATCACTTTTCCTATGTTGGAAGAGGTAGATGCAGTTGTGCTCCGGTGCCATGATATTCCCCAGGGAGGAAAAGATCTGTTAGATCTGGTGGATAAAGTTTTTGAGAGAAGAGGAATATCATGGAGACTATACAATGTTTACAAGCAATTTGTTGGGGCGCACGGCAGGACCTACTTTGATCCTTTGAAATCGGGCGTGGATGCTTTGGTGCATACCCGATATGCTTCATGATTCAACAATTAAGATATTGCAGAATAATTCCCAGCACTCTAAATTGGCAACAGAGGAAATTAGGAAAATCTCTGAAGATTATCAAATTGATATAATTACCCTACAGGAGCCTTACCTCTTTAGAGGGAAGTTACGATCAGTTCCAATGGCCTGTAAGGTGGCTCTGGGTGGAGAAGAATCTAAGACAGCAATAGCAATACTGAACAATAATATTCAAGCTATATAGATACATCAGTTCTGTAATAATTGGCAAACGTGTATCGAAATTAGACAGGGTAATATCTC
>JAGDQP010038105.1:3154-18310 GCA_022664845.1 Lepisma saccharinum
CCAATTCACAATGTCGTAGCATTTGTGTTTTCAATTTTAATTTCCATATCTAAAAAAATGTATTATTAGGCACGTTTGCTTGTAGCACTGCCACTTAACCACTCATATGAACGCCGTAAAATTAAAGGAATACTGTTTTATTGCATAGACCCTATTTGTAACTACATTGAATGTACATGGAATTTCCTAGCCCAGAGCTGCAATAAAATTGGGAGCAATTTCCGTAATATTTTGCTCTTCCTTGCCATGATGTCAAGGATAGAGATTATGAATGATATAATAATCTTTGAAGTTGCGTCCGATTCCCATGCATCTTAAGGAACACTGTGGAATACATAAGAAAAAATGTTACAAAATAATTTTATTCATAATAGCAATGAAAATTGTTTGCTTAACTAGGTATCTATTCGACAAACTACATCAACTCCGTACACATTGCATAGAAGTCTCCTGAGTCTTTTCAAATCTAGAAACAAAAGTTCTATGCAGAACTCCCTTTAAAACATAAGAACATCGTCAACTTATAATTTATGAACATTTCTAAATTTATTTGCAACATCAGCGTTATTTTTTATTTGGTCTTTCTTCATGGCCGGTAGTCACTAGCTCAAGACACACCGCACTGATTGAAAAGATATTCAAGCAAGTAATAATCAATAAATATACCCTCCATGACATCAATTAATATATATATTTTTTGTTAATTTTGATCTCCTTTTAATTAAAAAGGTATTATGATCAGACACAAGTAAATGTTACAATTCTAAAATAAGACATTTCACAGCATTTGTGAGCACTATGACTTCATGACTTCAACGAACACTGATACACTAACATATCAATCAGAACAAATAAACAAACCCGACCTGAGCTCACGTAAGTTGTTGATATTATCAACACGACAACACTGTGGCCGCTGTAAGTTAACTAGTTGGCATGGTCGAGGACGGAGGAGATCAGCAAGGAAACTTCAAATTCTGTTTATTTGAGCAACTTTCTTACACTCTCGCAGTGTGTAGAGGCAGCTACATTTGCTATACGATTTTTATCGGATGTTGTGGAAGGTAAAGTAAAATGTGTCAGCAGGTTTCAGTATAACAATTCTGACCATCGCCTAGTTAGACATATAGTAATGAGTAATGAGATTACTTTGAGTAATGAAATTACCGACATTCTTATTTTTTACTTTTACCTTTTATTTATTTTGTTAAAGGACAAGATAGTAACAAGTCAAATTAGATTTGATGTTCTCAATTTATTCTTTGTTGCATGTTGATAAATTGCAAATTTACCACATTATTTTTGGAAATCAGATTTTGAGGAAATCAGCAAAGAATCGTTTGAGCTTGCATTACAATGACTAAAGGAGCTACAAACTGAATTTACGGTTAAAATTACACTGGTTATGGTTAAAAGTGCTGTCACACACAAAGACGGCCGCAGTGTCCAAAACTTTGATTCGTCTAAGTAGGAAAACACACGTTTATGTTTTAAAATGATTGAAACAATGGAAAACAAATACACATGAATGGATACTGGGTCAATGCGCTACCTTTTAGAGGAAAGGGTACGTTTGCCATGGTCGCCATATTGAAGTTGGTTGTCTTGAATCTTGCTCGTTGTTTTTAATGGGAAGGGGGTTGTGTAACGTATCAATCTGAGCTAGAAATTTGACCAGAAATGCATTGATGTCAGTTTTGACAAATGTCTTTTTGAGAGAGATAAAGAGATATGGGATTAGTATGCATAGTTGATTGAAAAATCTGAAAATACTTTGTTTTTCTTGAAACAGTGCAAGAAATGAAGGCCCAATGCACAAGTAATGAAAAGTAAGTGGTCCCCAATTCTAATTACTTCTGCATTGGATCTTTATTTCTTGCACTGTTACAACAAGAACAAAGTATTTCCAGAATTTTCAATCAACTAATCATACTAATGTCACATGTCTTTATCACTTTCAAAAAGATATGTATGGCAAAACGGAATTCACTTGTGTATTTCTGGTAAAATTCTAGCCCAGACTGATACGTTCCATGACTCCCTTCCCATTTAAAAGGTCGAGATAGATTCAAGATGGCGGCCATGACAAACGTGCCCTCTAAAGAGTAGCGCATTGACCCAATATCCATTCGTGTGTATTTGTTTTCCATTATTTCAAACATTTCACAAATAAGCGTGTTTTCCGACTTAGATCATATTATAAGTACTTCTTTTTTTTTAATCAAATTTTTAGCCTCTGCGCCCGTCTTCATGGAAGAAAGCACTTTTAATCATGCTTTGTGACTGTTTTCTGAGGTAGCCTAGCCCTTTACCAAGTTTGGTCGAAAAAGCAGTTTGAAACATCGATGGCTTTACTTGTAAGAAGCGACTAGAATTTTACTAATAAATCAATTCTAAAGAACAAAACCATGATGGGAGAATACTACACCGACCTGTTAGACCGGTTAGACAAGATACTTATGAGAATAACCAAATTTAGGGAACAACAGAGTGATGTGCATAAAGATAATGAATACATCACATAAACATATTTTCGAGGACTTGACAAATCGGAGTTTGAAAATATTTTAGTGATTTGGAACATCACTAATCTTTGTAAATGCATTAATATTACGAGGAAATATGTTGAAGCGTAGAAATAATTTGTAAGAATTATAAGAAAGTTTCAATATTTCATTGTAAATTCTTTTCGAATTACCCCGTAATTTGAGGAGAGTGTCGGGATGGTGCCTTGACTAAACGTTTCAATCTAGCACCAGTGGTCAGTTACAATGATTCAAGTTTTTCCCTAATTTCCCATCAGTCACCCGAAATAAATACTGAAATTATGTATTAAACTAAATACTGGGCTATTATCTTCCTTTTCCTTCTCTGATGGATAAGGTAAAGAATTCAGACAAAAACATGCTAAAGCCCATAAGTGTGGCAATTTGCTGTAAAATTCGAATAGATTTAGTCATTTATTAGGATCTTCTTACCTTCTTCTTCAGGCTTTAATTGATGTTTTGTAATTCTAATAATCTTTTTATATTCTAGTTTCAATGTATCAGAGGAGAGGACTGCACATAGCCACTGATGAGGAGACTAGTCATCGCAGAGGAGATCGTCACCTTCTACAGCTAAAGGAGAGGAGCCAAAGATGCATTGATGTAAGAAGTTTCTTATGTGTGCTTTCTTTCGTTTCTTCTTTGCTTCTTGTAATCTTGGAAATAGGACTGTCAATAGTCAATACACATTCACATAATAAGCCATAGTTAATATACATTATGATGTGTTTAAAATTCATCACTAAAATTATCTGATGAAATCATTAGTCAAGAAAACAAATCACCTGTGTGAAGACCCCACCCCTGTCTTTGAAAATGATTTGATAAATATCGTTGTATCTAAATACATCATATATATACCATGATATAGTATATGATAATGTATATACGAATGTTATCTAGTACAGCTCTCAATTTTAAAAAATGCTGAGGTTTTGTTGTTACCTATAACACTGTAAAATGTAGCTTATTAAAAAGGGAATTTTACTAAAATATACGCCAATAAAACTATCAATGGTTGAATAATTTATTGATATAATGTAATAAGGCACTACCATATATAAATGGAGAGATACTGGTGATAGATACAACAACAGGGGGAGCAAGGACATGTTGATTATTGAAAAAGAAAATTTCCTTTCCTTTGAAAATCATTGATGCTGTAAGTAGATGTTCATTTACGCTGACAGTGAGATGTATTTATTGTAAGGTAAACAAGGCTATAGACATGTAGGTTAGGCGCGCTTTCTAAACTAATAACTCCCATAAGTTATTTATTAGTGTACTTATTCTTTCATTTTTATGGTCTTACATGTTCTCATGACTAAACGTGCATATCGTGAGTTATCGATAAGGGATTTGATCTTTCTGTTCTCTGTAATTTTCGATTATGGGTAATAATTTGCAGAAGACTGGAATTTCCTCTCCGATCAACATATTATCATTTTTCGATTATCTGTGGTAATGTTTAACAGAGCAGAAACGGATAATAGAAATTGTGGATAATCCACAACACTTAATCCGCATTTAAAATTTCGTAACTGTATTTATATACTTATGTTCTAGAAGGTAAATCAAACAGCTCTTCAAGTAATGCATCGAAAAATTTTCTAAAATCTCCTGAAGATTAGCTCAACACAATTCAAATAACTTAAACACAATAAAAAAACATATAACGATAGGGGTACTCCAAAAATTATGTTTTACGTACTTTTGCTTAAGATCTACTTGAATCTTTATTTCAAAGCTATTGTTAAACTAATCAGTCAGGTATTTTTCTTAATGTAAAACACTTTTCTTGTTTGTAATATTTGAACATGTGAGGTCTATTACATTTTCTGAAAGCATAACTCACTCGTGCATCTTCGAAAGTTTGCTCCACTTAATATAAGAATCAAAAGTAAGAAACAGCAACAAAATATGTAATACAACTCAGTGGCTGAAGAACATTTGTATTCTTACAGTAATGTTCTGGCAATGTACAAGTCTCACAAAAATTATCCAAATATTGTATTTATTTTAAAACACACCTAGGTATACATTAGATAAAATCGAAAGAACCAATAATATATCCAGAAAATTCTCCACGCTGGATGTTACACTATTTAAAAAAAAAATTATAATAAGAAAGCCGAGAAAAGTATGCTGAAGGCTCTTCAAACAACCCAGGCTCTTAACTAACTGAATTCACTTTTAGTAACGGAATTTTAGACAGTTTTGTTACCATACAATGTGTTTATGACAAGATCATGCACGTGAAAACTGCCTGCCTTCATGTGTAAAAAATACAGTAAATAATCGTGGATTTCGTAAAGTATCAGCTTGTCCCATAAGTAATGTCGTATTTTTGAACCGTGATGAAAAGATCGATAACTTACCTGGAACACTACCGTTAGTAAGAAGACTAGTCCAAATGCGGACTCCACAACACTCTGCCACCTGTCAAGCAGTGTTGAGTCCGACGCTAAAAGAAGTCACCGGTCTTGGAGGCAAAAACTGTGTCACTGTTAGTCTCACGTTACCCTCATTTTGCAGTGTTTTCCCCGGAAAAGTAGGTTTGCAGGCTGCAGAAAAGAGAGTAGTCTTTTCGTGCAAGATCAGGTGAAAACGCCGGGTGGGGGAGTTTCTCCCAGCTACATTCCTTGATGTTAGCATAGGTCCTTCTTGCCGTGTGTGGGCGCGCGTTATCCGTGGATGAGAATACCCTTACGATTAACCAAAGCAGGACCTTTCTCCGACAATGCATTCCGTAGTAGTTCAAGCTGCTAATAGTAGACATCTGCATTGATGGTCTGGTTACGTGGCAAGAACTCAAATGGATTATTCCACGGATATCCCATCAAACATTCAACAACAGTTTTCAAGGGTGGAGATCCTGTTTTGCCAGAGTTTCTGCGGGTTCCCTTTATGTACCCACTGCCGTTTGCGTGTAATGTTTTGGTAGACGACCCACTTTTCATCCCTCTGCCACCATTATGTCCAGAAATGGCTCACGTCTCTGACGGGTGAGCAGCAGTGATTCCGCCAGACTCCCCCCTGTGGGTGCGTCACTGCCCAAATTCTTGACATGACCCCCAACTTTACAATGTTTGCGGTAAAAAAATCGATAGAAACCGTGCAAAACTCCACTTATACCCTCCCAATTTTGACTTTACACCCCTCAAACTGAAAATCCTGGCAAAATCTCTGGTGAGCAGGGAACTACAGATGCTAATTCGCTGCTGCTTCTGTTGAGACGTTAACGCATGGGGTACCCATTTTCCGAGTTTCAAGACGTACACAGGGTCCTGCAGATGACAATAAACGGTCGAATGGGTTACATGGAGTTCGCTGGTCACTTCTTCAACAGTTTAGATTGAATTTGCCTCCAGCGCTGCTCGCAGAGCAACGTTGTCCAGCTGCACAGGTCTCCCTTCTTGTGCCTTATCGGTGAGCCTGGTGTCCCCAGAACGAAATATCTGGAACCACCTCTGTCACTTTCACACATCCACAGCACCGTGGCCCCAGGATTAATGTTTTGTGCCGCTGCGCTGAGTGGATATCCCTGGTGAAATTCATACAGCATGACATGACGTATGTGGTCCTCCGATACTACCATGATCAAACACAAGCCACACTTCCAAAACGTGGTGGAGTAGACCGTTCACCTTGTGCAGTCTACACACTTATGTACAATCAAGCACCCTATATGACTCAGCTGTGGCACGTGCCGTATACTTCACTATTTGCTCGTCTGATGGCGTTATTGCAACGGGCATCGCATATACGACATTACTTATGGGATAACCCGGTACTTTAATAGTAGCAATAATCTAATGTGATCGGTGTTATATTAAAGTTTTCGTGTCACTCGTCTGATGAGACTGTTGAAACTCACAGTTGAAATTTTATGCAAAGTTAAGCAATTTAATACTGTATTTCTGCACTTCTAAACGTAAACTGTGCTAGAGAAACATAGAAGAGATAACGTCATAACCTTAATATAAGATATTATTCCGGCTATTCCTTGGTGACTGAAAGAAAATAGGTGAAATTTCAGTCAGAAAGGCCAGTTTCGCGGTTTGAACCTGAAACATATTCTTAATCAAATACCGGTATTAAATGTACGTTCAGTTAAGCGATGAAATTTGAAAAAATATCACATTAATCATGAGTGACTGCAGGGTAGGGCAAAGTGAGCATTTGCTTTCCTCTGGATTTTCCAAAGCTAAAGTAAACTTTTTTTTGTAATAGAAACGAGACATGGATTTATTGTTCTTGCCAGCCACATTCATGCATTTATTTAGAATTAGCGAGATTTTGTATTTCTTTAGTAAGCTTTCTCACTATCTTCGTCATTTTACTATGGACTTCTGATTAGCTGTATAGAATGATCACTTCTGTTGATGGTACGAAGTTAATGGTTATCATCTCTAGCATGGGTGTTCGTCAGTATTTTATGAATTCCAGAGAGTAATTATTTTAACTATTCAAGTCATAGGCCTAGTCTAATTTAATGAGTCATGATCTGAACAAATGTGCTGTAATTTAAAATATTTCAGGAACTAGTTATGCTCGTGTGATTAAAATAATTGTCTTCAATAGCATGTTTTGAACTGTCAGAGTTTGTCTGTTGTTCAATTTAAAACTAAGAAGAAGAAGAATATGCAATGTATCCTTCAATATATTTGGAGCAGAGTTCGCATAGAGCACATAGCTTTATTTGAGATATCGTCTCGCCTGGTGAAGCTGAGAATGGTAGGTATTTTGGCTCGATCGAGCGTATCACTCCATTGCCTATTTAAAGCTGATTTTACTTTAACCCCTGGGCCATAGGTCTTTGTAAATATTATATCTAAGGCTATTATGAGCGGATTTATGGGGGGGCATGGGGGTATTGCTCTTCCAGTCATTTCAGAATGACTTTAAATGTTTCATTCTAAACGATAGCTTTTCAAGTAATTGCCCTCCCAGGGTCTCTCTCTTAAATCCGGCCATGAGGCCTATTTTTAGTCTGTTTGTTTAGCATATTCGATTTACTTTCTTAAATTTTCAAAATATCTTATTAAATGTTTATTTGTTGATATAGTGAATACTGATAATATCAGTAGATATACAGTTTCTGTAGTTCTTTATTTTTTTCCAATAGTAGAAACTGACAGAGAATTGTTAGTTGATATCTGTGATTTTTTTCTTTATATTAATCATTTAATTCACGTTCAATATCAGGGTATCTGTAAACGTCATATTGTTTTTGTCCCGCTCTCAAAGAATTGCTGGCACACTTTATACTGATGTGGTTAAAATAGAAAACGGAGTTTCAAGCTGCCTGAATCCATCTTTCTTTGCTTTTCATAAAATTACGGAACATTTTTTTTTTAATTTAGGGCATTGATAAATATGCATCAAAATGATATTGATATAGCCCATTGGTTTCAATAATCATAAATTCTAAACCTGTAATTATAAACAATATTCAATCCTAAATTTATGTTTTGCCTAAATCCGTTGTTGTAAACTGACTTTAACTAATGAAAATATTTAATATATCAGATAGGATCCAATCTCTTGGTCTAGTGACGCAGCTTCAAACTAGATAAATATAGAAAAAGTGTCTAGAATAGAAGCGCTGATTACTACTTGACTCGATCATTTCCCGGAAGATGTGCCAGTTAAGGACTGACATTCCTCAAATTTCAGGCGAACAGTAAAAGTTGGAAATGTAAATTCACGAAAAACGTGGTAGGAAAGTTTTATCCAAAAACATTACAATTTGTAAAACATCGTTGGAAATAATAAAGAAAATAAGAAATTGATTCACTTCATTAGCTCCAAGACATTCTGTTACTGGTATATGACTACGAATATTTTTCTTAAAAGTTTGGAGGTAATTTGTCTAAATGTTTCAGAAATTTCGCAATATCATAATCAAAATTAGCTTCATTATGTAGAAGAGAAAATGTCTAGTCGGAAAATAAAGCGTTTATTCATTCACATGTTAATCAGAAGTCTATCTCGTTATTTATAAAGCAAAACTTCTAATAATAATTGAGAAGAATAAACGACATTAATACCTATAACAGGATACCTTAAGAACTCTAATAGAAGTGTCAAGAATGGACATAGAAGTACAAAATTATATCTTAAATCAATCTCAGGTGCTCTTTCTTGTGGTAGCTTTTGACAAATGAAGATATATATATATAAAGTAGTATTACAAGATTCCATGAGCTTACAAATATGTGATGTTCCCCTGTATGATGAGGGAAGATAAGTTGTATTACTTTCACTGCTTAGTTGAACGGATATTATTAATAGGTGAATCGTTGGAATGTAGAGTTGCCTCTACTTGTAAGATCGAAGAGCTTCAGGCCGGATCAAATCAGAAAATTCAGAAAAGTGTGCTTTCCATTTCATGATTACCGTAAGATCCAGATTTCAAAACTATAGGTCTTATTTCAGCACGCATGAAGTCTAAAATATGATCTGGCAGTAGAATTCCCTAATGTTTCTTTCTATTTCCTATTGCAGGAGGAAGGATATCATCGAGATTCGTCCGAGGATCAAGGAGAGGACATGTTTGTTTTGGAGATTCCTCAGGCAACTGAAAGCGTAAGCGTGGGGTTGGCAGGTAGTTTGGAAAATCATAGGTGAGTGCTTTCCTTTCCGGATACTCGTCTAGAAGCCCTCGCAACTAACTTCTACAAGTACACGGTGAGATTAACTTTTCCTTCTCTTTATTAGTCAGTTATAAAATTACTTTAAAGAGCCCAAGCCTGCATTTTTTTTCTTTAAGGGGATAGGAAGATTTGTTTTGAACTTTTCTGGATAATTTACCGGGAAGTTCATTCTAAAATGTACACCTGCAATCGATCTCGATTGCCACGGCAGTACTCTAACCATCCCGGCAACAAGGGCTAACTTCTTTTAGTTTAAATAACGCTGAATCTTCATATGACTTTCAGTTATACTTAACTCTGTATTTTTCTGTACTTATAGGTTCCACTCAGCGGTGACGATGCATTATTTGGTTGACAGACCCTAAGATGCAAAGGTAACCTACACATAATAATAATAAGAATTTTATGTAAGCAATTTGTAGATAGAGTAATATTTGTGGTAGTAATTGTAGCTATGCAACCATCGATATTTTTGCTGTTGTGTTCAGTTTTTTATCCTTTCTTAAGGATATGTTGTTATTTTCTGTGAAACTAATATAGTACCGAAACTATGTATGCACTAAATGTTTGGAAAACAACCTTCTAAACAGGAGCTCTGTGTGTAGTAATAATGAAAAAAAAATTCAACTTTTCAGTCATTTCCAGTCAGTTCAATTACCTGTTGTTCTATGTAAAAAAACAACATAAAATGTTTGGTTACTGTAGGATTGAGGGATTAAGTTTTTATTAAAATTTCTATGTCGTCGAGTATGTTTGCTTTTGACCAGCGGTGCCCATCCCCCAATGGCTATGGCGCAGTCCCCTCTAATTTCTTGGACTCATCCCCTCGAAACAAACATCCTGTCATAAACTTTAAACAAATGCTTCCATTTCATTTTTCGTAAAAAAAAATATGGCCTAACATTTCCAATCATACAGTCTTTACTTCATTTGAAAAGAATTTGTAAGGGGTCTATTGAATATCAAACACATTTGATTTAGTGCTTTTCAGATAGAGTCAATGATACTCGGAATGTGGAGTTTTTGCCCATTACCAGTTTTATTATAAAAGAAGTTTACAAGTTTAAAGTTAATTAAACGACCGTCCGGATCGAGACTAATTACAAATTCTTTAAAGTAAGTTATAACATAACTTATTATATTTTTGTTCAAGAGTTTTGGTGCCTCGGTTAAAAGAGGTCTAGGAAAGGTACCACACCACTCCGATGCAAGTGAGTGTGTTAAAGGATGCCCGATTTTGCTGCTAATCAGGGTGGGTGGTTGTTCCGTCTCGTTGCAGACGAGAACAGGATTACGAGAAGGAGACGATCATTCTCAGCGCAGAGTGATGCTGGTTCTTGGAGTGGTCCCTCTTCTATAGAGGCCTCCACGACTTCCTCAAGGTGTGGTTGTTCCGAGTTTCTCTGAGTGAGACGTTGAATGCTACCTTCGGCTCATGTGATGAACTCCAGGTTTCTTCTGCTAATGTTTACTAGTTACGTCACTTTTGTTACTCACTATTGTTTATGTTATGAATTCCATGTGCTATAATACTCCTATTGTTACAATATTAATGTGATATGAATACATTAAATTTTTATATATTTATACATATTAAACATGGAGGCAGGAACTATTCATATACACACAAGCAATCGTTTACGCTAATTAAAATAGTTTTTGTTGTTGGGATCTTGTTGAAGCAACACGGTGAATCTTTTCTTCGTTCGATATCTGTCGAAAAATGTCGAACTCACACGAAGGAATTTTAGTGGACTAACTAGTTTTTCATTATTCTCATGAAACCCATTGTACGTTCTTCTGAACAGTCAACTCATTACAACAGTGACAAATATCTCGTACAAAAAGTTTAAGTTTGGGATTGGAGAGTGAACAACACTACACAATTTAAGAAATCCCTGTCCCAAAGTTGTTTTAGTTCTTCAGTCTCCGCGAACTTCTCGTCTGTAGATTTAGAGTAACTTTCATTCTTGTCTTCAATACCTACAATTCGTTCTGCTATTCACTGCTTCTTCTTATGTCTTCCTATACCTACAGAGGTTAAATCGATATCTTTCGCCAGATACAAGTATTGTCAAATTTTTCTGCAAACATTCCAGAATCAAAGTCGTAAAGTAAAGTTCAGCTATATCTTACATTATTTACCTCTTCCTGGGAAGTTCTAAAACACCAACAGAGAAGATCATCATCTATGTAAATGTGGCTGACAACTGCGACGAAAAATCTGTCATCATGTTGAGATATTATATTGTTAATATACTCGTAGAAAATTTATTTTCAGTCGCCGACAAAATTCTTTTATCAGATCGTTGACTTCCACCTCATCGAAAACCCTTTTACGACGTTCCATACTTGTCTTTACAAATTGCAATTCATATGTTCAATGGACCTAATCAACGAATTCCAACAATCATATGTTCTCTGCTTCCGTAGCTTACTTTTAGTTGCAGAAATTACTGTTACTACAACACCATAGTCACAGATAGTACCTTGTAAGCATTTGACAGCAGACAAGAGTAGTTTGAATAAAATACTGTAAAATAACAGGGGTATTAATAGTGAGCAAACTCTCTCTCAACTCTACTGACAAAGTGATCAATCCTTTTCCACATCCCTTCTGGTACTGATAATATCTAATGTTCGTGATTTTTTTTTAATACGAACTATTGTCGTATTCTCCATTCTGTAAATACACGTTTCTCTTTTTCTTTGATTTTGGGAAACAAGATTTTCAATAACACACAGTTCTGAAAAAAATCGTTCATTTGTTCATAAAAGGTATTAACAATGCTGAATGTACAAAGCGATTTTTTTATAAGAGCGAATCTGTAATGTACACCATAAATAATATATTTAAGTCTCCCTTGCATGTTTCCTGACCGTCCATACTTTGGCCAGCAATAAAATTAGGATTTAGTTCTCTGTCTTGCAAGCACATCACAACACGTTGCTTCAAATTGATTTCAGTTGTATCGTCCGAAGTAAAAATATGCTATAGATATTCCACAAGAACTGTTCGCATTTTACATTCAACTTAACAGTCATTAGTTTACAATTGAAAGTATTTTTTACGAAAATAATCTTAAACTGAATTATTATGATAGCTTAGAAAGTTTGCTCTTAATTTCATACCTACTTCCTCTTTATCTATTCATCCATTAGGAGCTTGTATCTGGACTATGTTTTGGCAGCAGACAGGTTTTGTAAGTTTACTTTAATATTGTTGTTCTTCATAAAAACGGTTTTCAATTCTATCACAAACTGACAACAGTCAGTGAAAACTGACAACATATCTCGAATAATCAGTGCGTTATTGTTAGTTACTAATACTATGTGACTGTCGATTTTTTGTCCTTTTATGCACTGAATTCGATTTGACTAGGCTCCGAAATGTTGCTGGGGTACATCCGTGAAGGTGAGTGAATATCTCTCACGCAGTTTCCATGTACCCATCGATTGTTAAATAAATAAAAAAAAAACTTGTTAACCATACTGTTTAATCAGTAGGAGTTTCGGAATCAACAACACTGCATAATAAAACAAGAAGACTATTATGTATAAGCTGCAGATTAAAGCGAGGAACATTAATGGAGTTAGAATCCTTTATCCGCATAAGAGTCCTTTGCTTTACATTGTAAACATTTAAAGAAGAAATTGTTTAATAACTTCTTAACGTAAACCTTTTTGTCCCCCTCCAAAAAATGTCACTACGCAGCGCGTGTCATATATTCCCCCCTGGACACCCTTGCAGTAGACATTAGCAGACATGAGCTTTCTATGAACATTCAGTGTATACAGAAGTTCGTTTCGTCGCTGTTATCTCAGTGCTAAAGCAGTCACTATGTAGTAGGAGACATGATTTTGTTTTCTAATCCTTTCAGTGACTACGTTTTTAATGTAGGAGTTGCACACTGCACAGTGGAGCCAAATACATAAATTGTTGGTGAAAAATACAGTAAAAAAAAAAAGCTAAATATTGAAGATTTTTCAGTTGTCACGTCTTATTTCAAGAATCCTGGAAGACAAATTATTTATTTTCTATTTGTCTTATTATATAAACATTAAATATACTCTTCTTGCACTGTATTAATCAAAGCACTCTGAAAGCATTTTCTTGTTGGTTGTTTACTATTGGATCAGAAAAACTGCCATCAGCATGTAGCATGTAATGGACACCCCATGCTCAGTGTCAATGACAATGAAATTGAAAGAGTACTACCATAGAATTAATAATAATGTAGACTTATACAGCTTAGCTATTTTCGTCTGCGCTAAAAATGATAGGGTTTTGCTTAACAGTGTATGATTTTGAAGTCTGCCGTCTGGTGGCTAATACTGGAAAGAACCGGTGACTTGAAAGTGTCGCCAGAGTCATCTATCGGCAGGCTTCAAAATCACGTGCTCCTTAGCGCAAACGAAAATAAGTCTATCTTATTATTAATCTATGGTACTACGTCAGCAACACACTGATGGAAGGGAAAGCTGTGTCTTTGGAATGAGTTTTTATACCTTTCTTTAACTTTAAATATAATGTATGAGAGCTTATGATATATATAAATAAGCATATGCAATCCTTTATTTATTTCCATACTATTATTTTTTTTATGTTACCTGGAATGAAAGAGGGCTCATGTCACTTAAAATCTGTAAACAATGTGGGACTATGTCGTAAGTCATATGTATTCTCTTTGAATACGCTAGTATTTTATTGTCTAACGTAATTTTTGTACTTGATTATATTACTAAACTATGTACAATAACGTACTTTCCAAATTTACAACATCGTTTTCATTTTCAATTGAACTGTATTAAATTTAATAAATTTATCGCCTTTAGGCATTTTTGACTCAGGTCGAACTTTCTTTCATGATTTATATTAGACTTATTACGTAGTTTTTTATTACAATGGTAATACTGTTTTGCTTTCTTTTGTGTGACTTGTCATTGATTTGATGGCTGGAAAGTCTTAGCGTAACCTTAGGAAGGCTTAAAAAATACTTTTCAATCGAACCGTCCACTGAAAATTATCCTGCAATGTAGCTAACATGACTGAAGTGTCACTACTGGCCTGTAGGGAGCCCACTACTGGCTGTAATCGCCCACTTGTACTCTGACATGAAATTAACTACTTTAGATACCTCTGTTTCACCTTGCTTCAGGTTTAAATGAAAGTACTGATTCCAAGGTTTGTTCGACTGAAATTTCAACAATATATACTAATATTTGTTTAAAGTACACAAACATTTGTTTAACTTTTGCTGCCCATTACTGACTGGTTCCCACTATAACTTTTTATGTACGTCTGTTTGAGATACAGTGAATAAGAAGCAAATGCTCTTGGTGAAATCTGCATAGATTTTTTGTGGTCCATATAGGTAAGTTATGGAGTTACAAACTAACCTTCGTAGATCAGCAAAGGAAATAGCACACCTTGGCCCGAGTATACAAATATTTATAAATGACTGGTGTGTGAGCACTATTGCGCCATCAGCTCGGATCAGTCACTTCTTCTCCTATGCAGCATCTGACAGACCCCAAAAAGGTATTCACCTCAGCATAATACCCATACGAAGTTCAGTTTTCAAACAGGACACATAGTCCCTAATTATAAATCAGCAGAGAGTAAAGACGTATACAGGTGAATATTTGAGAGTACCGATATTTTATCTATAATTACTTATTCTACTTTCAGAACTAGCATGTTCATCGCTGCAGTAACAAACGTTCTTTATATGACTCTATCCTGAGCAAGATCAAGCCAGTTTTCATCACAAACATCTACTTCACAACATTAATAGTAATTATGCCAGAATTTTTAAAAAGTGAATGAGAAGAACATGATATTATTTAAACGCTAACCTAGTATATGTAAAATATAATATCAGTATGTAGGTATTCATTTAAATCGAGTTATAGTGACATTGGCGCCATATTTATATGTGTAGATTGTT
>JAGDQP010038106.1:6124-18309 GCA_022664845.1 Lepisma saccharinum
AACAACATAATCTTATTTTGAACAGAATCTCCAAAATACCACGAAAGAATAAACAAACAATGAAAGGAACGACTAAAACTCCATCGATACAATGGAAGGAACAATGGAATCATTATCATCATCATTAATGGGTAGAAAATATCCGGTAAAGCTACGTAGTGGCATTTGAATAAATATGCCAAGTTGGCAACACTGTCTACAAGATGACATCAGATTTTAACTCATGTTATCCACCCTGTTCATACAATTCTGAACATTCGTATCTTTTTCGGTAGAAGAATGAGCGATTTTTTTTCCATACAAATATTTTGCACTAAGCAAGCGTACCTTTAATATTTGTGTTATTATTGAGATTGAAAGCCGGTCCTAATAATGGCCACTCAGTAGACTTAATTTGTTTTGAAATTAATCAATAGTTGGCAGTGGCGAAAAAGGACGTATTTATAAATATAAAAGTAGTCCTTCTGAGGTAATAAATGTAGGTAAAGTTTTCCGTTTTCTTCAGAAAGTAAGGTTGAGCAAAGAAAAGAAAGGAAGAAGACAAAGAAACAGCCTGGTCTTGAAATTCCCCTCGTATTTTTTTTTCAGAATCCCTGTTTTGGAATGCGAGTCATGGTACTCGGTCTCCAACAGCCAGGAAAAAGACAAAAGCCTATTGACTCTAATCGAAATCCCAGGGTGCTGCTGCATACTGGGATTGGTTGGAAGGATAGGCAACGTTCGAAGCACTCTTGTAATGCAGAAACATCTACACCGGGCTTTTACTCCGGAGATGAAATCTGTGATAAGAATCCCCTACCCACTTCTTTAACTGATTCATTTCTATCAGTATGGAATTTCTCTGGATCTCTCGGTAAGTTCCAAAGAATAAGAAATTTTCCATGTGTACCAAAAAATACTCTTATTCAAATACTTATTTATCTCTGCTTCTTCAGTTTCATTTTCAAATTATATTCTTCGCAGAGAAAATGCTATTTATCGCAAGAATAATAGAAAGGACTTTCTATTTATCTACATTTAAAATAATAATAATAAAAAAAACAGAGATAACAAAGATCTCTCTTGTAGCTCTGGGGACCTTGAGAAAATTGGTCCCGCATGTGCAAAGATACTAAGAAAATTCATCCAAATTCGTTATGAATATTTGATAAGAAAATGATTCTCTGAGAAGATATGAAATACATAAGCGGCCCTACATATTTGCAGTTAGTTGCATACATGGTCATGAATGGAAGTTGATTTCTTGGAAACCCTTTGAAAACATCTAAAATGATCTAGAAACTTCTCGTAAGAGACATTTTGTTATTTTATAAGAATGAGAAAGTTGCCTAAAGCTAGGAGAAATATTTTGAGTGTCGTAGTCAACCAGCTTACATCTTCAGATCTTACTTACTCTATGGCTTACGGAATTCGCAAGTTCATCGCAGCAGTAACAAACATTCTCCATAGGATTCTATCCTGAGCAAGATCAAGCCAGTTTTCATCACAAATACCACTTTAGATTTTACGGTAATTTTTATTTGGATCTCTTGAGTGAGAATGTCAAGTAAAAAATTATGGAGAAATGTTACTCTTCTCTGGTGTAATTTTCTAACCGATCCATTATCTCTGACTGTAGTTATGACGACACATAACCAAATTACTAATACAGGGGTAAATGTGTATTCTAATGTAAACAAATTACAGGCTTATTAAGATTATTTTTTGACTTTTTTCTTGTATTCAGCTACACGTAAGGATAAGTATCTTATTCCATCGATGTGGCAAATATGATCCTTATACGCCTTTTCAATATAAATACATAATATTGTGTTAGTGTGACTGGACACAAAATTAAAGTGAAATGTTTTTTGTGGCATTTTTAAAAAAAGTCAAACTGAACTAAGGTGCCATGTAACCTTCCTTTATTTTGTTTTAGACCATACAAAGCAGTAACGAACCAACTGCTGTTACCTTGTATTTCAGAAACCTGAGTTAAAAATCTGTTGTTGCCCGTACTGGTTTATCAAAAGTTTTGTATGCTTTGAAGCATTGCGCTGTATGATTTGTGAGTGATTTCCCGTCCCCGCCACAAGTCACCTTAAGCATGTACAGTACATACAGATTAACAGAAAATAGCCAATAAGTACACTTTCTAAGTCTTGACAAGTTGTCCAATATTTCAATAATTAGGGCCCAGATTTTTAGGATTTTTTAAATATCGTTTTAGGTTTTATAAAGAGTTGGTTTAGCCCATTTTGGGATTTTATCCTTTTTCTACCACACGTGAGTTAAACTGACAAATATTTGCATTAGAATTAAATAAATAGCAAATAACTTTCAACTGCATATACATTTTCCTTGATATGTAACAATTTACTGAACATAAAACAAACACTTTTTTTTTTACAACTATTATATCACTGTTCAATTAAATATTATCATACAAAATAAAAACTTGGAGCAACCGTCACAAATAACCTTATCTCTATGCTAAATATGAACTGCACTGTCTTTTATACATTAAAACTTAAAACCATAATCTATTGGATTACACCAACATTTAAATTTCTTTTTTAACGCCGCATCCACACGTCCAATAAAAACAACAATTGAATTGAATTTTATTTAAGTCCTTCAAACAACTTTGGTTTAGGCCAAATGAAAAGAAGAAAACAGAAAAGAGTGAAAGAAAGTTTAAACACATTCGTACATTCATAAGCATATTCGTAAGTAAATGCACATTCGCGTACGTTTTTCCTATTAACCGTAGGAGTTCCGTAGGAGTCCCAACGTTTCTTCTTTTTTTTCTGAAATGTTGAATTTAGCCTCTTTTAGGTTCTTAACTCATTTTAGGCTCTCTAGATTTCGTACATTTGATTAAGAAATGATTGAAACGAAATATACATTACAATAGTGATGTTAACAAGTAAGGAATAAAATACGTTGCAACCTAAGAATCCGGACCCTAGCAATAACAACGAATACTTTATGTCAATTTAAAATGAACGTTTCAAACAGTGTGCTTGTAGCGTAGTTTACGTAGCGCTGCCAAATTTTGGCAATTTTTCGACTAACAAAAATTTCTTCAGCTATTTTGCATGAAGCTGAGTATATCTTGAATTAAGGACTTGCTTGCTTACACCTTGGGATGTTTGACTTAACACACTAAATAAGAAGAATAAAAATTTCTAATACTTTGTCCGACGAAAATCGACTCTAAAAGAATGGTCCTTCTCTTCGCTATCGTAAGATAAAATATTCCGTTCAATTCGAGTGGCATTCCGCTCTTCCAAAATTTAGTGTGTACGAATTCCGATATCAAACATCGATATTGCTGGCAAATCAATGAATGATCAATCGCTGGAAATCAATCATATCGAAATATTGTTCGATATTGGTATTCGAAATACCGAATTTTGTCTTGTTTTTAAATCGAAACTTATCATTCCCTGCTCCTACAGTGGATAAGCAAAGAATTTAAGTAGCAAAGACAAAACACAAGATCTTGCAAACCTCGTAGACTATGGAATTACAAGCAAAGCAATCAATATTTTAGTTTTTAATAACCTCCCTCACTATGCTACGAGGTGTCTGAAGGTAAAGAATGGTAAATGGCATGTTTGTCTAAACTGAGACAATCGCGCTCGAATGTGTATACAGTTAAATTAAGTTAGTTCAGAGATTCATCAACAGATGGAAGAGTTGTGTAAACAAATCTTTGCCTGAAAAAATATAAACCAATGTATATGTCCCATACTATACTACAGTGCTTTATTAAATATTGTAACATTCAATCCATCTTTCCCTGTAAAATTTACAAAATAATATATCTTACCATTATTTACACCTAGCCTAGATGCCTCAAATATTATATTGATACATACATAGAAGTAAAAAGAGTGGTCAGCTATTTTTCAATGGGACTAAAACCAGTTAACATTTATGTTTTAATAAAGAATGCCACTGTGGTTTGAAAGTAAAACATATATTTATCATTCTTTAGATGTCCAATTTATTAAAGTTGTTACCAAAGTATCTCGGAGGAAGGGGCATGGAATTCTCAGACTGCAACACAGCTCGTTTGAAAATAACAAATGTTGCAATAATCTTCCCGCTAGCAACTGCACTTAAAGTATGAGCATATGATGTCGTGTGGTCGTCTTTTTTCTTGTATTTTAGGATATCAATGGGCGAACTATGTTTTCTAAAAAGAAACTAATGGTAGTGGCACATCACAAGTGCTTATGCGTAACGTTTCGGCTGTCTCATTGCTTATTTATACGGTCGTAATTCTGCGGTTATTACCACTGGTTTATGTAGATGTTGCTACAATCATTACACGCACACATACAGAGTTTGAGTGAGTTTCAGAGGATGCAAGAGCTGCAGGTGGGGGGAGGCGAGGCAGTAAGTAAGCAGCAGTCAAACTATTTTCATAGCTTTCCATACCGTCCAGCAGGGTTGCCATAATGGGTGGAAAATAATGAATTGCCTTCTAAAATATCATAATTTGTCAAGTAGCTCGATTAATAGTTTTCGTTATCGATATAACAAGACCAAATTGAGAAGTCTGTTACAATGAATTGCGCATGCGCATGCGTTAGAATTCAACTAATAATATATCATCATCATCATATTCAGCCGTTTTCTATCCACTGCTGGATGAAGGCCTCCCTCTTTCCACATATCTTGGTCTGCTGCTATCCTCATCCATGTAGCTCCTGAAAAACGCTTGATTTCATCTACCCATCTTGCATTTCGACGTCGTCTCGGTCGTTTCTTTTCTCTAGGAATCCAAAGTAGTATATTTGTCGTCCATCTTCCATCTGTTCGTGTAGCTATGTGACCGGTCCATCTCCACTTCATCTTCTTCACAGTCTTGATTACATCATCTACCTTTGCATTTGATATCATTCATTTCTCCCTGTCCCTCGTAGTTATTCCTAGCACGCATCTCTCCATTGCGCTTTGTGTGACTCTTAATCTTTGAGTTGTTTGCTCATTCAATGTCCAAGTTGCACAGTCGTACATCATCACGGATAAGACACATTGAATATAAACTTTACGCTTCAGACGCATTGGTCTGAAAATGCTTTTGAAAATAAAGTATATTCTTCCAAACGACCCCCACGCTATTTTACATCTTCTGTTTATTTCATCCGTCAACTTAGATAATAGGATAAAATGAATTGTATGGGCGGTAACAGCACTATGGCTTACGCCCGTCCCGATCAACTTAGCATTCGATGTTTTGAGCTGCCCTAGGTAAACATACTCATCAACTATGCCTATTGCCTCTCCGTGAATCTTTATTTCCTTCTTTGCAGCATGTTGATTGTACATTACTTTTGCTTTACTTAAATTCATTTTTAAGTCCTATTTTTACACTCTCATTACTTAGTTCTTCCATTCTGGTGTGTAGTTCTTCTGCACTTGAACCAAACAGGACTATATCATCAGCGAATCGTAGGTGATGAAGATAATCGTCATTAATTTTTATTACAACTTCATCCCAGTTTAAATTTTGGAACACACTCTCCAGGACCGCAGAAAACAGTTTTGGAGAAATTTAATTAACAAATTCTGAAATTCTCTTTTGTTACGTTTGTTCATGTGTGGTACTTGTGTTCGTTGACGGGAAGAACAAATCATTGTCACTTTCATTAATTTCAGAAAACTGTATAATTTAATCAGATTCCTTTTGGTAAAGTTTAAATGGAGTGATATTAGAATTAAAAAAAAAAAAGGAAATAGTGGGTTATGTTTGTATCCGTGTCCATTTGCTACACAAACTGACGAATTTGTCAACGTGTTTTTTTTTTCCTTCTAAATAATAATATATTCGCCTATGTATGTGTGCTGTGTAATTTGTGCGTTTTCGCAGTCATGGCCTCCTAAAGTTTCGAACAATTCTTTGCATAAGAACGAAGCTTTTTTAAAATGCTGCTGGGGTGATTACAAAATTACAAAAGTACTAAGAATAAGAAAAATATGTTTAGCTGTGAATATTCCATGTTAAGCGTTGGAACAATTAATTCGTTGCAGCGCTACACATTCAATAAGATACTGCCAAAAAAACTCCATTATGTAGGGTGGGAATCAAACCCAGACGTCAGATCGAAAGTCCAAGACGGTAGCCATTACACTACACATTATATAATACCACTGGAAAATGAACAAATTTGAACCGAATCGAACCAGAGGGGAAAAGCGGTGTCGTTCATATAACGCGAATGGTGAATGCTCTGCTTCTATTTGTCCCACTCCAACATTGATTTCTATGTACGACTAACATTCACCTTTCTGTTTCATGTATGTGTTTTTACTTTTTTAGATTTGGCAGCACTGCCGCCAAGAATAAAATGAACTCGACTTTAGCAACATTGTTTAATATATAGGATATTATATAGCTCGTTTCTTTTCTAACTTGGCTTGCTGATCGAGGTGCAGAAACACGTGTGTGTAGTTATTGCGTGGGCGGATACACTGCTCAAGTACCCTTCAAAAGTGTTCGTATGTGTTTCTGCATGTGATTCTTCTCCATGTGTTGGAATATATAAGTATGTGTGTATGTACATGCATACTATGTATATGCGAGTTTTTTTTTTTTTTTAAGTCTTCAATCGACAGAGCTTGGGTGTTATCATGGTCAAGGTTTTCTTTGCTATTTCAATGGCTAGTCAGTGTGCCTTTCCAAGGTTGAGTTTGGGCGTAACTAATTCCTCGCAATTGTTTACTTTTCTCTTCCCCGTTGTTAAATTGTACTCTTCTTCATCTTGTTAGAGGTACTCATTGAAAAGTAGGTCAAACTTTGACAAAATCCAGATATTTTTCCTCTTAATTGCTGGTACACTTAACGTTTTCTTCCTTTCTTTTTTTAATTAAAAAAAACACACACACACAGAAAAGGAGATGAATGAATGTTGTTGCTATGCTTTTGCAGTTAAAACAGAGAGTACTTTTCCCACACAGGGACGTCGTAGCTAGTTTGCAAGTGAAAGACTACGTGTTTCACAGAAATCCCAAAATGGATTATTTATTATTATTATTATTATTGTAATGTCACGTTTACATTCAAGTAGCTCTTTTAACAACCTATTGGGAGGATTTTGAGTTTTCAGTTAAAATTAAATGACGTTTAAACGAGTTTAAAACAAAAAACTCGAAGGAGTGGTGAAAGAAAATTGAAAACCTTCAAAATATTGAATCTGAGGAGAATAAAAAAATCAGTTGTTTAAACAAGCTACGTAAGAAGCTACTGTTATGGATAGTGGATAAGAAAAGAAGCAATTCTGAACTAATCAAGAAGGGGAAGTAAGACTGACTAGGATATTGTCATTCAGAACGCGTATATTGAAGGATGAAATTGAACGTGTGGAACAGGATAACGCCTGGTAACAAATGCATGAATAAAACCGGAGAAATTGTCTTTAATAAATAACGTGTTCAATGTGACCGCCGTTTAGCCTCACGAGCTCTTGGAAACACGTCTTTACAGTAGTGATGAATGTTAAGTCTATGACACAAGTGTATGATATTGATTCTGAATTTTAATGGATTTTGTATTTTCCTTTAGTAAACTGTGTAGGGAGCCACCGCGATTTCCTGCACAAATCATGTGGTCTTCGTGTAATGGCGGATAGGTTCTCGGATAAACAGACAGAGATAGAATGTAACTGCCTCATACCCAGAACATTAAACCATGTCACTTTTTACTGTGGGGTTTCTTCAAAGAAAAGGTATGAAATCCAGAGAATATACGTTGTATTACAGCTTAGTGTCATATAGTGTAGTTGTACCATGCGTTATTTGAAATTTGTGCCTAAAAATCGTCACTAACGCAATCGCACAAAACGGATCATTATATTTAACGTGTCACTAGAGACAATTTACTAGGTTTTGGTTATCAACTTAAAAACAGTTCTTCATTAATCTTGTGAACAACGAAGATATACATAAAACAAATTAAGTGACATTTCGTGACCCAACCTGTAAATGGGAAAAGCTAAAGAAAGAAGCTGATTTTCTAATTGTTGAAAAGTTTCTGGTAATAACCTTTACTGACACACAATCGTCATTTCTTGGCGTTTAAATCAAGTTCCCGAAATAGTTTAATAGCTAAACAAAAATGTAAGATAATGAATTAATTTTGTATTTGTCAAGAACTGAATTCACGCCTTTCACAAGTCTTAACGTGATAGGTACCCAGATGATTGAATGATCCTCTAACACTATTAGAACAACTAAGCGTTTCAATATCACCCTTTATTGCATAATTTCTTCCATTGAAACACATTGCCTGAGTATGCAGCTGGTTAGAATTTGCTACACATGGAAATAAAAAGTTATTTCGAGTTACAGAGGACAAAAACAGAAGTCGATCACCCCCCAATTCGGGAAAATAAAATGGAAATCCTGTGTAAGTTGTTCCAACAAGAATGCCTCTTACTTTCCAGAGCTTAATGCATCAACAATGAACTGTAATTTGTTTACCTCATAGCACACGCTTCTGAGAGGATGGGTTACTTTTCAAGTACTGTTTAAAAAACGACAGGGCATCACTCTTTACAAAGACCGCGAAATCTAGTACCATTATCAGCAACAGAGATAGAGAGACATGAGAGAGATAGAGTTTGGCAAATCCTGTCGATTTCCACCCGCAATGAAAAACAGAAATTTTCTCTGCTTGGTTGTGAACAGACACATCCCCTCATCCGCTTTCGTATGTGTATGGCTTCTCACATTGCCACAGATTCACTCCGAATGACATGAGTTGACAGATTGGTGTGACATTTTCAACAACCAAAGGCCAAATTATTCAACAAATCGTCACATGGTCACGTCAGTTGCAATTACTGACTGTGAAGCAATTTTTCCTCTCTTCCTTTCTTTTTTTTCTCTCTCTCTCTCCCTTTTCTGGTGTCTTCCTTTTGATACGAGACTTAATTGCACTTGGCGTGAAACCATCAACACTCACTGCCATTTTGATGACGAAGGTTCAACAACCCCTATCAACGTTATTTTGATTGAGATATCGATTTACATGCAACGGCATTCCAACACATGAAAATCTTTTTAAGTGGGAATGAATCATCCATTGGTGGAGTGGATAAATAATATGCATTTTTCTTTTCTTTCAAATGGCACTTTTAAAGTAGAAGGAACAGTTTTTTTGCAAAAAAAAAAACGTATTTTAAACCAGAAAGAAAATAATGAATACTGATTATAGAAACAAAATGAATGAAAAGAGGAGAAAGAAGACGGTCCTCAATTTAAAAATCAATGTTCAATTTAGACTAGATACACATCGTTCTTCAAGTAAACTTTTATATATCTATCTACACTGTATTTATATATGTATGTCTGTCTATCGCACAAGCACAGAAGAAAATGTAGTCGAATGAAAATAATACTTACTTACAAGAAATATTACAGTATTATATCCTTTGTTATTATTGGAGTGTAATATAAAACTTCAAGATTAAGTTGGAAAATAAAAGTGTAGCTGAATCGTAGTGCGCATTGCCCTGTATACATACCTCTGCCCTCCATACATACCCTGTATACATATAGTTTGTTCAGCACATATTTTTAGAAAGCGAAATATGAAGTATCTTATAATTAGGAAAGTTGCAAACCAAATCAAGTAATGTATTGACATATGTTCTTATTTTAGGGAAAAAGATTACGAAATCGACTTCTTATGATTACGAAAATTACTGATATAGTCAGAAATAAACTGAAACTTTGGCTGCTATGTCGTTGTATGTGAAACAACTGCGCTGGGGCTGATAGAGGGATTAGCTGATGTGCTATGAGTAGTATAGTAGACAATTACTTAGTGTAGGTATCAAAGTCAAGACGATCCAGTGCGTTTCTGAGAGTACTGTTAAGGGAGTCTGTTTGAGTAGTAAGATTATGCTTCAAGAGCAGCTAGTGAACACCAAACTACACTAGACACGAACGGAGACATGTACTCTGTTGCGTCAAGCTTACGGGGGAAGCAATGTTGCGTCACCAAGTTACCGAGTGTCACAAGCAATTCATAAGTGGTCGCGTGTCCAGTGAAGATAATCCACATCCATGACACTCAAGATGAACCAATACCTGACAAAGCACAATATACCGGTCTTTCTCAGCCTTCGTCTTCTTCGAATCTTGCTCAAGCTGATTCCTTCCTACCTGTTTTAGAAGATCAAAAGATTCACTTCAGCCGAAGATGTTAGGATATCTGAAGGAGGCGACAAAAAATGGCCTGTAGGACTGTTTTGACAAATGGTAAGAATCCTGGCAGAAGTGTATCACTGTCCAAGGTCATTACTTTGAAGATGATGCGCAAAAGGTTGTCTTTCCTCTGCAATACAAGTTTTTTAATGAAAGTTTGATTTATTTTTGACTGTATTAGTAGAATTAAATCACGTATTAAGTCGGTAAGAAATAGAAAGTTAAAACTAAATCAAGTAATGAATTTGCATAATACTTTCATTCTAACATTTGCGTTCTTTGTGTTTATTTTAGGGGAATAATGCTTATCATTAAGGAATTCAGAACAAAATCAAGTAATATAATTGAATATCTTTATTTTTAGGAAAGAATAATTTATCATTAAGAAAGAAAACGAAATAAAGTACTGTATTTGCATTTTTTTTTTTTTTTGTTGAGAGATAATGCCTAAGACAATTGAAATTTAATCAAGAATAATGTGTAAACGCATTTATTATTATTTTTTTAATTTAGGGGAAAATAGCTGATTAGTAAGGATGCTAAACTAATTCAAGTAACGTGTTATCATATGTTGTTGTTTTAGGGAAAGAAATTTATCATTAAGAAAGTTAAAATTAAATAAGCTTGTGTTTCTTTCACAGTAGGATGGAGCGAAAAAAAATGTGTGATTGGCTTCTAATAGTGAAAATAAGTTGAATTTCATCTTCCTGAATAAGCTTGCAAAAGATTTTATTTTCTGAAAAGTAAATTCTTTGGGTTCTTTCAAAATCTGAAAATTTGTGCTATTCTTTCGTCTACAAAGCTGTATAAATGTGTTGTTACTTTCTCAATGTGAAACTTCGCTTTGGGTTTACATTTAAAACTTGTAAATATTTAGAATTAGCTTTACAACTGTCACCCCTACCTTGCGAGAAAGCTCGTGCGCATATGCTACCTTAACGAGTGACAGTTGGAGAGTTAATTGTTAATGTTTACGAGTTTTAGATGTAAACCCAAAGCGTAGTTTCACGTTAACGATGTAGATTACCCCCGCCATCTTGGTATGACCTTTCCATTGATTTACATGGGAATCGTTTTACTCGTCTTGTGTGTCTCAGAAGTAGAATATTCAAGTTCCGCTTTCACGAAATTTGTCTTTGTGGTTATTTTGACTCTTTTATAGTTTTGGTTTGCGAAGTTTCTTCCAATATATAAGTATAATGTATTATTAGTAGTTTGCTATATAAATCACAATATGTTAATGGGAAATTATACTGTTCGTGTGTAAAATATTGCATTTCTATGAAATAGCATGAGTAGAAGAGAACATGACGATAAAATGGGCGAAAACAGAAGTTTAAAGTATGCTCCTGAAAGATATAAGACGAGTAAAACAATTCCCATGTAAATCAATGGACAGAGCGTATCAAGATGGCCGGGTGATCTACACCCTTAAGAAAATAACACCCATAGAGTAGTTTAAAATAAGTAAATGATGTAAAGGTTTCTTATTCAAAATATATGAGATTTAAGGAATATGTATTTTACCTTCTTCGTAAGATTTACACTTGTATATACATTTTCATAAACATTTGCAGTTGTAATACTTTCTCAAACATCGGACTTGCGATACAGACGTCTATATAGTGTATAAAAATGGTAGAAAGTTGCAGTGTTATCGACCGAAGATTACTATCAAGTTATACTATATCTCTATACATAAACTATTCCAACATTTAGAGCTGTACACTGTAAAAATTGCAAACACGAAATGGATAAAAGTTACTCCGCTTTATGGAGAAATAAAAGTCGAAAATTAGCGTTTTGCTATATTTACTCTTAAACGTGGATATAGTGTAAGCCTTTTAGTGGAAAGATTGGTAAAATTAACTCCATTTTAAAGTTAAACACTTTCTTTGTAATAGCTTAACGTTAACTGAAAATAGGTTGAAACTGGCCAAAGTGATTTGTCCGTGAACGTTCAACTTATTTTACGCTTA
>JAGDQP010038107.1:0-18309 GCA_022664845.1 Lepisma saccharinum
TATCCTCTTGTTAAGCCAGACATTCATCACCCTGTGTTAAATCTAAACCTGAAAGTGAAGAACCAGCTCAAATATGTTAAAAATGACCATGTTTTGAAATATAACTTTAAAAGAGCTGATTTATCAGTTATATACGATGTTTCGTGACGCAGATTACAGTGCATTGGGTGCTTTTAATCATGTGGAATGTGCAACTGGCTATTTTTATCAGATTGTAGATTTCGTATTCAAAGAAAATGTTCCTCAAGTGAAATCGAATATAAGAAAAAAAATACCCATGTTCGTTTACTAATGAAATAATAAGGATAATAAAACTTAAATATTCTTATAGGAAAAGGATGAAGAATTCAGAGTACAATAAGTTAATGTTTTGTGAGCTTCGAAAGAAATTAAAGAGTATGATAAGAAAAGCTTATAATAATTATATCAAAGAAATTGAGGAAAATATTAAATATGATACCCGATCTTTATGGAATTTAGTACAAAATAAAAGAGATAAAATAAAAAATAGTAACAGCATTATGAAACACAATAACAAAGTATTAGATACGGGCTCAGATATTGCCAACGGATTTGCAACATTTTATAAATCTGTCTATTAAAACTCTCGTCAAATAGTCGCGGTATCTGTAGATCCTGACATTGAAAATGTGAATACGTTGCCTTTAAATGAAATATCGTTTAAAGAATATAGAGATGCGATTAAAAAATTGAAACCGAAAAAATCTAGTGGACCTGACGAGATACCTCCATATATATTGAAGGCCTGTTCTGAAGTTCTCATAGAACCATTGTGTACTATTTATAATATAATAATAAGAACGAAAAATTTTCCTGATATATGGAAGACAACACGGGTCTCTCCAGTATTCGAAGGTGGTGATAACGGAAACATTGAAAATTATAGACCAGTGGCAATTCTATGTGCACCTGCTAGGGTATTTGAACAATTTTTATACAATCGTATACTGACTCATGTTAAAAGTTACATTACTAAAAATCAACATGGATTTTTTCCATCTAGGTCCACAATAACTAACTTAGTAAGTTACATACAATATATATATTCTGCATTAAATAATAGATCAATAGTACACTCAATATATTTTGATTTTTCCAAGGCTTTCGACAAGGTTAATCATGCTCTACTGTTGACAAAGTTATCTAAATTTGGTCTATTATCTCCATTTGTAGCTCTTTTTAAATCATATCTTACTCATCGTAAGCAGTTCGTCATGTACAAACAATTTAAATCATTTGAATATGTAACTAACTCAGGAGTATCTAAGGGATCTAATTTAGGTCCATTATTGTTTCTGTTGTATGTTAATGATCTTCCAAATATAATTAGATTTGCAAATTGTTTAATGTATGCAGATGACATAAAGATATATGCTGAAGTCCAAACTGTTGATGATTGTCAGCACTTCCAGAGAGATATTGATGCCTTATGTAATTGGGCTGAAAAAAATTGTCTTCCGTTCAACTGATAAAAGTGTTGTTATATGATTTTCTCCAAAACGAAAAGCAACTTTCTAGTAGATTATAGAATTGGAAATACATTTATTAACCAAGTACAATCAATTAAAGATTTAGGTGTTATTTTTTATGAACGCTTAACTTTCAACGACCATATCCAATACGTAATCAATAGTGCCTTCAGGAATTTGGGGTTCCTACGCAGAAATGCCACTTATTTAAATAATGTCGATTCGCTTAGAACCCTTTTTAATAGTATGGTGAGAAGTAAAATAGAATATGGTTCAGTCATATGGTCAACCTTTCATAAATTTCATGTAAGAAAAGTGAAGTCGATTCAGAAACGCTTTTTACGTTTCTTATATTATAAAAAGTATAAACAATCTGCAATTGAAAATGGAATCTCATATAACTTACTAGCCGAGTTCAATTATACTAGCCTTTATAACAGACGTAGAATAAGTGAGCAAATATTTTTATATAAAACAGTTAATGGAAAGTTTGATAACAGTCATTTCTTGAGTATGATTTGTTTTACCATCAAAAGAGCAAATACACGGACAAAGTATCTTTTTTCATATAAAAAGCCAAACACAGAACAATATAAAAATTCACCGTTACTTAGAATGTGCTCCGAGTACAATAATTTGTGCAAATGTTCTAGTATAGATTTTGCACTAGCTTTCTCAGTTTTCGAACGTATTTTGAGATCATTTTACAGATTTGATTTTTAATATTCTATTTTTAATTTTCAATATGCAACTTTCAAAAACGTTTCTATATACTGAGTGATTTGTTCCAAATATTTAGCTATTTGCAAATGAGTAAAGTTATGTATATGTAATGGGTATGTGTATGTGTGTATGTATGTATGTGTGAATGTATTTGTATGTATGTGATATGTGTGTATGTATGCATTTACGTGTGACTAATGTGATGTATGTGTGTGTGTATTGTTTGATACACGGACGACGTAATGTTTATGGAATTTATTGGTGATATATCTAAAGTATGAATGTTGAAACATTTCTTATGTTTCTCTTTTCTATGAATTATTTTAAGTCTATAGGTGTATTAGATTAGAGATTTAAGTTTGTATTTTTTGTGTTGCTGCTTTTTATTCTTATTATTCTTTTTTTGTCTTTATATTCTTTTCTTTATATATTGTATACTATAACTGTAGCAGTGTAAACTTTCATTAAGTGGAGAATGAATTTCTCTGTAGAAGGTAAATAATAAATAAATAATTAAGAATTGGTAGAAATTTGAATTGCTAGAATTATCAAGTGGTAGAATTAACAATTAGTAAAATTATCAATTGGTGGAATTACGAAATGGTAGAGTTAGCAAATAATAGAGTTATCAGTTGGTAGAATTATTAACCTGGTAGAAGTGTCAGTTGGTAGAATTATCAATCGGTAGAAATATCAATTGATACAATTATCGATTAGTAGAATTATCAGTTGGGAAAGTTGTCAATTGGTAGAATTGCCATTAGGTAGAATTATCAAATGATAGAATTTTCAATTGGTAGAATTGCCATTAGGTAGAATTATCAAATGATAGAATTTTCAATTGGTAGAATAATCAATTGATACTCTTTGAAAACGTTAAAGTAATCAACTCATGGATTTATCGATTTGTAAAATTATTAATTGGTAGAATTATCAATTGGTAGAATTATCAATACATAGAATTGTCATTTGGTAGAATTTTCAACTGCTGGAACTATCAATTGATGGAATTGTCAATTTTTTGAATTATCAATTGGTAGAACTTTGAATCGGTAGAATTATGAATAGGTACAATTAAAATAAAGAAAATTATCAATTCGAAGAATTATCAATTGGTTTAATTATCAATTCGTAGAATTATCGCTTGGTAGAATTGACGGTTGGTAGAATTAGCTATTGGCGGAATCAAAAATTGATGGATTTGTCAACTTTTAGAATTAAAAATTGGTAGAATTATCAATTGGCCGAGCTTTGAATTTGTTGTATTATCAATTGATAGAATTATAAATTAGTAGAGTTATCAGTTGCTAAATTAACAATTGGTGATAATTCTACCAATTCATTACTCCACCAACTGATACTTTTATCTAATTGTATTTCTAAAAGCTGTCAATTCTACATATAGGTACTTTCATTATTGATAATTCCAGCAAGTAATAATTCTACCAATTATTAATTCCACCAGTTCATAATCCTACTAATTGTTAATTCTACTAAGTGATGATACTACCAATTCATAATTCTAGCAATTGATAGTTCTACCAATTGATAATTGTATCAATTAATAATTTTACCAATTGATAATTCTAAGAAGTGATAATTCAGGTAATTGACAATTATAGCAATTGAAAATTCTACTACTTGATAATTCTGCCAGTTGGTAACTCTAGCAACTGATAATTCTACCAATAGATAATTTTTCGAATTGATAATTCTGCCAATATTTAATTATACTAATTGATAATTGTTGTACGACTATTCTTTTATTTTTTTTTTCAGAATATTTAATTACTAACTATTTTGTCGTTAGAAACGGACAATGCCAGGTCCTTTGACTTGGTTATTCCCCTCCTCAGAGATTGATCGTAAATCCAGCCGTACCCATATTTGATATAATTTGTACATTATTCCAAAGTCACATACCGAATCAAATTAGTTTGAGAGTATCTTTCGTTATTGCTCACATGCTAACGAATTTGTTTTCGTTACAAACGGTTATAAAATGATTTAAAATGATGCCAACAGTTTGGGTGTATAATTTAGTTTTCCTGTTCTTAGCACCAAAATTTTTTTTTTGACTGACCATAATTCCTTTCGAAATACAATGGCTCTTATACAACGGTTATTATAATAACGATTTTATTTCAGTTACTGATTTTTTTGGAAATTATTTAAATTATTGTGGGTTGTGATAACTTCACATGCACTACTTAAATTATGTTTTAATATCTTCGTTATTCTTCATATGCTAATGATTTTGTTTTCGTCACCAGCCAATACTAAGTGATTAAAACGAGAGCATTTTATTGGGTTATACGCGTCCCTGGAAGAGGTTCAAAATTTGGGCTGAATAAAGTTCATTTTGCAGTATTTTCGTTATTATTGCCTTACTAACGATTTTATTGCCATTACTAACGTTTACTAAAGAATTACAATGTACTTTAACACTTTCTAGAAATTATTGAAATTAGATTGTTGGTCGGTCTAACTTCACATGCCTTACTATATTTATCTTTTTAATATCTTCATTATTGTTGAGTTGCTAACGATTTCGTTTCCGTTTCTAACGAGTAATAAAGGATTACAAACAATGCCGCAATTTGGTTGTTTCATTAGGTTCTTTGCGTCCCTTGGAGGAGGTGTGAATTACGACCGACTATAGTGTTTCTTATAATAATTTCGCTATTATTCCATTACCAACCATTTTATAGCTGTTACTAACGGTTACTAACGAATTACAAGCATGTACTTTAATACTTCTTAGAAATTTGAAATCAAGTTGTGTGCCGAGTTAAATTCACATGCCCTACCGATATTACTTTTTCAATATCTTCTCTATTGTTTAATTGCTAACGATTTTGTTTTCCTTACTGACGAGTACTAAGGGATTACAATTTGTTGTTTCATATGTTATTCGCGTCTCTGAGAGGAGGTGTGATATTTGGTTCGAACAAAGTTCTTTTAATATTTTCGTTATTATTCATTTACTAATTGTTTTATTGCCGTTAATAACGGTTAGTAACGAATTGCAAACGATGTGCATTAACAATTTTTAAAATTATTGAAATTTCGTGCTATTTTCACATGTGCAACCCAAAACATTTTTTTGAATATCTTCGTTATTTTTCAGTTGCTAACGATTTGGTTTTCGTTACTGACGATTACTAACGGATTACAAACGATGCTAGTAATTTCGATGTTTCGTTATATTATACGCGCTCCTTGAAGGGTTCGATATTTTGCCCAACATCTTTTCGTAATTATTCCGTTACTAATGTTTTTCTTGTCGTTTATAACCTTTAGTAACAAATTACAAACTATGTAGTATCATAATGTTTAGAAACTACTTATGGTTCGGGCATGTAAAGTTGGCCCGACCCAAATTGTTTTTGAAATATCTTCGTCATTATTGAGTTAGTAACGATTTAATTTTCGTTACTAATGCTTACTGGAGAATTACTAAGAATATGTGTTGTTTGCTTTAGAAAGTACTGCGTGGGTTCTTTACAGATATTCATCATATTACTTGCAAAATGTCATGACTTCCAATTAAATGAAAGTAACTGGATTTTGCATTGAAAATTCTGGTCTTCCTTCTGTTCTATCTTGCGAACTATGAACAAATATTAGGAAAAGGAATTCAGAATATTATTTAACTATTGTATTTCAAAATGATATATTTTAAATAATGAAAGTGTTGAGACAAGCATAGAAGCCTTTTTAAACACGTACCATATAATTACTTATCAGTGAAATCTCAAATATTTTCTAAGACTTTGTTCCATTCTGCATATTTTATTTTACAAGTAAGCAAAGTAAACCTCAACTTCATACAAAAGAAAAAACAAATGCTATTTTCAAACTGCATTTCAATATTTATTGTTTAGATCAAAGGTTATAATTTTCCTGGCGCGGTATCTTTTCTCTTTTTCCTGATTACATTGACTCAATAAAAGGCTGTGTATTACACTAGATAAGAATTAGATTCACCTATTTATCCAGTCACATAGCAATTACATCTTATGTATAAATGCAAAGATGAATGTATTATTTCTTTTAAGATAAAAATCAAATGGGAATATAATTTTAAAAAATACATATTTATAAATGATTAATCAACTTTAAGCAATTGTAAAATTGTTTTACCTAAATTCAGACTAATTTGAATATTTAATTGAGCTTACCAGTAGAAAAAGTAGAGAACACTATTGGATAATAACATTTGTGTTTTGCCTTTCAAATTCCGACCTCTGTAAAGTATTAAAACCTCAATAGCACAAGCGTAGCTCATCTAAAACTTACCCTTGTACTTCCTTTTGTAAATCACTTAGAAATTGTTTGTTTGTTCCTCTGAGAGAACAATATATAGAATGGCTGGGAAACTGAAATAAATTTGTTTAATTTTTGTCGTGTGTTTCAACTGTACATCCTTTTGTTGAGAGTGTTAGTAACGTTATATAATAATGCGTGAAGGGTAGCAAACTAGTAAAAATGCACCAAAACTTAAAAGTGTCTACTGCCGCGCAATAAGTTTCCAGCGTTATCCTTCTGGTCACCACTGTATTTATTCATCTTATTGATTTGAGATATAATTGAGGGTGTTCGTAGATGTGGCATTTATTACAGCTATTTACGTTACTCTGTTTTTCGTCTGAAGTACATTGAGACTTTAGGACAACTTCGGAAACAGTTATACATCACATTTACAGAGAGAAGTCGGATGGATGCAGGAAACGTATAGTATTCACATCCTTATTGTTAGTGTGTCTAGTTACAATATTATATAATTTGAATAATGTAAAATTCAAAAAGGCAACTATTTAAGGCAAATGGCAATGTCGCGCCAAGTTTCTCTGCAAAACGGGAGGAGTTTATGTACGTGTGTTTGATTTGAAACCAACGCAGCTGCTACCAGCATGAGAACTTAACTACTAGGGAAGTACCAATTATATAAGGGAATAGTGCCTCTATTGGTCAATTTACTATGTTAGCAAATGTAAAGATTCTTAATACTATTTTAGATCATAGCACATTTATTCATTTAAGCAAGTTTAAATCTCCTGCATAACATCGGCAAGTTGAAGCACAATAAGTTAATAATAAATGTTTATAACATGGATTATATAAGAGTATATAATATAATATATAGTTCTAAGTTCGAAATTACCTTCGCCTGTCGTGGTGTATATAAAAGAACATAGATCGGTAAAATGTCAGTACTCTGTATTGAATTGTTAAATATCATCTCTTCTGCATATTCGTATCCCATTCTAAAATAATAAAAGAAAGGTGTGTTAAGAAAACGATTTCACGAATAAACATAAATTTAAAAACTTAGTGCATATTTAAGTTCTTATATGCATCGAGCTTTTCGTCACCAACCAGTCTACAGTGGTCAGAAACACTCTAAATTAAGAAACAACCCAAATCATAATATAATTAAGAATAATATAACCAGCAGAAAAACAAACAGTAAGATTATGGGATAAAATACGAGAAATATTTACAAAAGGGAAGACGTGTAAAATATTGATTGTAACATTCATCACATTTGTGTTAACCGTTTGTTCATAGTGATGATAAAAATAATCCAAAATATAATGTTGTATGAAGCTATGGAGTTGGTATAGCTAAACAATAACCTAACTTTGTTTCTATCTTTGACAATTAGAAGTATCCAGATAGTTGAATGTGTCCAAAACAAATATATACAGAGGGAAAATGGATCAACGTTATGACGGTGGATAGAATAATATTAATAGATGGTATAGTGAACGTCGCTGATTAAGAATTTCTCTATCGTGTATATTGTGAGAGTTGCTGTAGACATGTTGTTTGTCCATTTTAGATTGTTCAGTCATATAAACGGAAAATACCAATAGAGTTTATAAAATTCATTTTATCTATTATCTTAACCAATAGAGTTCTGTACCATTGCAATGCTATAGCTGTCATAAACGTTATGCATGGATTTGGAGGTGCAGAAGTATCCTTGTTATATTCACATGGATACAAACAACATAAAACATTTTATAATCCACTTTTGTTTGAAAGGATCAAGTATTTCAAATAAACCCTGTAACAATTGCCAGAATGGGTACGCTATATAACTCTGTTTCTGTAAGAATTTTTATCCTTTAGCTGTAAATGCGAATTTCTCATTAGTACCGAAAAGATATTCAGAAAATATTCTGAAAATAAATATATTGTTATTCCGAGAAAAAATATTTATTATAAAACTCCTGGGCTCTGTTCATATTTTTTCTATGTGACAAAAGACATGTACTTTATAAAACAAATACAGCGGAAAAATGTGGAGATGTTTGAAATGTGAATATGCAAAAGAATAGATACTAAACAAAGTGAAATAAAGGTGTGTTAATAGAGAATTGATGAGAGATAAACAATATTTAAAATAATACAGAAGAGAAATTTATTCGGGTATTGGTCTCGGAGCGATTATATACTGAGCCATCGTTGAGAGAGAAAGAGTATGAGTAAAAACAAGTCCAAATTTTACAGTATTATAGAAAAAAATAACATGTTGAAATAAACTGAAAATAGAAAAAAATGAATTGCTTAACAAATCTTAAAGAACTTGAAATTTTCGACAAAGAACTAATTAAGGTTCGTAACAGGTTTAATGACCAAATTATAAAAGCAACAAGTGACTAGAAATGAAGTGTGACAAATGAGTACAATTCAAATAGTGCAAACGGCATTGTGTTACACATGCTTCAGACCTACAGCATATTACCCTTTATTAGCAGCCAGTCAAATCATGGATATAAAGTGTTGAAAGGGTGATTTTCAAGACTCATTTCAAATGTCTTTCGAAATTATTGTCCAATTTTTCTTAAACTGAATGATATTAGCATTCCCAAGTTTTCGTTGAATAATTCGCCGGTTGCACAATTAGCAGATACGTTCCATGGGTCTGTTCTGTGGAACTTCATTAGGAATTTCGATCTTACTTATACACGCAATTTTGTTTTCTTCGAGAGGGGTAATTATTTTGCAGCCATGGTAGACGGAGGTTTTATCGGGCCAAACATAATCTTTTCTGTGGGATAAGCTATTTTATCTAGAGAATTACAATTTTATAGACACTTATTTCGAAATAATTCGCCAATTAGACCTTCTTTACAACATTCCATAGAAAAAGTAGGCGAGATTTGACCATCTTGTGCAATAGCCTGCCAAACGCCAACACTTCAGCAGAAAATTTTGACTTTGGAGTTATTTTAGCTTCTATAGATGGTGAGTTACCTGAAACAATCGAGACATGTCTGGATCAAGTCACTTTGCTGGAATCCAGTGTCACGTAAATCTTATTATCCATGACAAAGAGAAATCACTGACAGTAGGAACTGCTTTCTTGTAGAGTTTCCTTCAGGTAGATGTTGTGTTTTCGATACCATCTTGGCAAATTTCTGTCTCTTACGTGATCTAATACCGTTCTACTTTCTGTTTCCAAGTACTGATGTGACACCTAATTTATCTTTTCAGCAACTTTTCTAATTGCCATGTTCGGATTTCGCAAAAGCTGTCGTGTCCTTCTGACCATCCGCTTGCCCCTGGTAGTACTCATAGGCCTTCTGTTTAAGTTTTTCGTTGCATTACGACTACTAACTTTCCTTATGATCAAATTACGTTAAACGACCTGTTCATTTTTCTCACTTCAAGCGTGATGCTCCACCCCATTGCTCAACTAACCTGTCTTCAAATGCTCTGCCTTTTAAATTATAAATACTCAATAAATTTAGAAGATATTGAGTAGTTAGATTCTTGAAGATGGATAATTTTTCGGTAAGTGAGAAACGTGATTTCCATTCCTAATCGGATTTGTACAAATAATTATATAAGTGGGTCTAACTAATGACAAGCTCCACTTCATTCGAAAGTGTTCCTTGTTCTGTATATTTGTATTATCCTATGTTTTAGTTTAAGACCAGAGGCAGGAACCAAGAAATAGTTATATTTTATTTCTGTATTTCTATTGAGTGAGGTGAGCTTCCAACGAACGATATATTACAATTGTTTCTATAGTAACAGTGTAACCTCTGTGAATGTCAGACACTCCGACAGGAGATGGTGTTAGGTTTCAGTCTCCAGTATTCTCCTTCTTAAAACACGTAAGTCTGTAGTCACGTTGTTCCAAACACAGTGAATAAAGGATAATATTACATCTCAACAGCAGATTGCCTTACATAGTCACGTAGCGTTAGGAAGGTAAATAAGAGATTGAACAAGCTCATAAGGACACGTAGGTTTCACAGAAAAGCAAACTAAATATCAGATTACATCAAGCTAAGAAGATCGTATATCGCCGACACAGTGATGACTCGAGAAGACAAGCAAGTGTTTAGTTAAAGTGCTTTGTGATTGGCTCTATAGAACTTAGCCACGCCTCTCAAGGAGGACTACGTCAAGAACAGTAAGTGAACTACTAAATAAATAGTCTTGTAATTTTACACCATGAGCGCAGTTGTCAGTCAGTAGCTCAGTTGTCTGAAGTCAGAGATTTTGTTTTAGTATTCATATTCTCGAATTTCTAAGACTTAAGATTATCTTCATCAACTAACATCTACAGCTCTGATATCGAAGCCTTGTTCTACAAGATGCAGCTCTGACCATGAAGTGGCCATCTCTGAGATGCCTGTTTCTTACACAACATCTGTACTTAGACTGTATTCTTATTCTCTGTTAGGTAAGTTGGAACTCACACTCTATTAGCATGATTGATACTATAATTGTATATGTATACATGTCGTGTGTTCATATTGATGGAATTATAGGTTAGGTAATACTTGCGTTCGTGCCCTCAATTTACTTATGTTCCTTTAGACTATAAAATATCTTTCATTCCACAGTCGAATTAATGAGTTTCATTAACATGTCTTCCGAACAAACCTTATTCTCTATTCACAGCTACTACCTATATAGCTAAACATAGAGTGTCGTGATAGACTTGTTAGATCCATATCTAACGCCCTCAGTACCTAAGCGGACTAAAAGTTTAGCTACGATAGTACTAATTTCTGTTAAATTGGACCTCAGAAGATATATACTTTAACTGAAGAAACATTTGAGGAAATTAAAGATTTATTTTTTTACTGAAAGCTTACCTGGAACTTACTGTCAATGCTGAATTAAAAGCAATACATGATCCGAAAGGCGAATTCAAGAAATCACCGGTGAATGTCTCTCCAGTTTTCGCTTCCATGTAAGTCATTTTAGGAGATTTTCTTACCTAGATATCAGGAGGAAAGTAAGAAATAATTACACATCGTACGAGAAGCTTTCCAAATTACTTCTAATGACTTCCAAATAATTATTTTCTATGACTTTATCCCTTTTTGTTTAGATTTCATATTAACTTACATTTGTTGCATTTCACTTACTGGGTGAACATTAAACTTATCAACATTTATGTTACACAAAAGTGAAGTTATACAATTGTAGAAACCTTAAGACCTTTATTAGTCTAGATGGTACACAAAAGTATACTGCACTTTTTGAACACATAATGCCACTTTGCACAGAGGTACTTCGAACCTAAGAGAACAATTTAGGAAGGGGAGTCATTCAGAATTTTCCTTAGAATTCAAGATGGCGGCCATTTTCCAAAATGGTGTATTGCGTTGAAATTTAAAAAAAACGTTCACAATACATCTTGTTTGGTCTCGTTTCTGTTAGAAATGAAATAGAGGAAAGATTCCCATTATTGTAATACGCAGGGGAAATGACGTCAATATCTGAAGGTTTAGGTCTATCCTATTATTGTGATATCTTGGCTTTGAAAGTTTAGAGTTTCAACAGCTGATTGATTTATTTACTTCATTATAGAACTGTGCGTTATAGATAGAGGATTTCGTAGATAATTATTACAAGAATACTACTTATTTTAATGGTATAATCAACAGGAAAATATAAACATCTATTATAGAAGAGGATATTTTAAGGTAAAATATTTTAATGAACAAATATTAGTTTATGTACTGTTACAATGTGGCCGATGATTCAACAATGTAAACACAGAAATGTCACTATTTATGTTTAATGAAATTTTGGTTTGGAAAGCTGATTTGACAAACATTATTTGTTACTGTGTCTAAAGGAAATATGAGAGTTACGCATGAACTGAAATTTGCATGTTTGTGTACTATTTGCATATATCTGTGTAAAATATAATGAAGTAGAAGCTAGTTTTTGTACATTTCGCGATTAATAAAGAAACTTTGATTAGCTAACCTAATGAAACCTAACTTTATTGTGAGTAGCTATTGCACGGTAAAACTAATCTAACCTAAACGAATCTAATGGAACTAAAGCTAGTGATTAGAATCTGCATGTTAATATTGTCTCACTTAGTAGTTGTAGGTAGCTAACCTAATTTTGCCAAACTCTTTAGTATATACGGTACAAATTGTGTGACAATATTTGGTGACGCAGGAGAACGAACTCATCTGGATATTTTAATATGATGGTCGAAGATTCAGTTAAGATGGTTAGTGTAAGTTCTAACATTTGTCTGTATTGGATAAAAGTGATACAGATCCCCATTATTGTAATAGGCATGGTAGTTTCAATATGTATTTACTCGTAGAAAACAAATCTCGTAAAACACAAATTAAAACATACAATTTTGAAATAACACCAGACACTCGATAACTTGAACGTTTTTGCAAATTGCGGGCCGAAAAACGGCATTTTGCAAAATGGCCACCATCTTGAATTCTAAGGGAAATTTTGAATGCCTCTACTTCCTAAATTGTTCTCTTAGGTTCCAAATACAAGTGTACAAAGCAGCATTCTGTGTTCACAAAGTGCAGTATATTTTCGTGTACCACTAAATGGCTTACAATTGCAATATCGTGGGCAAAAATGTATTTCTATATATTTAAAACCAGTTGCTTCAGGTTTTGACGTCTCAACTCTGATATGTCTAAAAAATCTACCAAAAGATTGAAGGTAGCATCCACTGAGCCGCTAGGAAGACCAGCGCCATCAAGACATATTGAATGGACAAAATGTTATTTCTGTCAGTAAGACAAAAATGAAAGCTTTGTGAATCCAGCCCGAAATAAGGACGTTGAACAACGTAATAAAGGGTATGAAACATTGTCTGGGAATATTTATTTACAGAAGGTTTCAGATACAGCACAGTTTGCCATTTTACACTGAAAACATTGAAGAGCTTCATCATTTGGGTGAGCTCCCAACCTTCATAAATGTCAAGAGTCTGGATGAGGGGGAAGGAATAATATGTATATTTATTAATCGCGAAGCAAAGTGGCACAAATCATGCTCACTAAAGTTTAATTCAAATCAACTTAAAAGAACACGCAAGAGAGTCTCGAAACGTTCTACTCAATATATTCCGTCACCTCAAGCATCTACCTCTGTTACTGGATATGAAGGATGTTACGTAACTAGATTAGCTGTTCCGCCAATTAATACATTTGCAGACATATGTTGCTTGTGTAGTGGTGGAAAACTATGGAACAAACCGCTGCATCAAGGGTTTACATTCGAAGTCGAATCTGAACTTCGAAGTGCAGTAACACCAGAAACGCTTGCAGCACTTGGTCCCAGAGATTATTTTCGAAGAAGTAAAATATCATAAGCAAAGTATTAATAAGTACATGAATACGTTGCGGCCAAGAGCTGACGTAGACCAAAACAAGTTAATGTGCGAGGGGATCGCATTTGCAGAATTAGTGTCATACATACAAGGAAAACTTGAGACAGAGGGAATAGATTTCGTTTTCAAGATGTCTGATCCAAGTAAAATTTATGATGATAGACTCAACATTCTGTTAGGTGTAAAAGATCATGATTATGTTAAATCTCATACATCTCGCTTGCAGGAAAGAATTGAAGCCCACTTTCCTCAGCTTATTTCAATCAAATTTGAAACTGAATACCAACTTGTTCGGGATAAAATCGCCTGCATGATGTTCTTGAGATGTTTGAGGAAAGAAATTTCATCACAATGTGTTTCATTTCTTAAAATTTTCCAAAAAATTGTCAAAAAAATGTCTGTACCACCTGCACTGATAGCCATTGTTAATATGATACTTTATGGTACGTCTGTACAAGAAGAATGCAGTGTTACCCAATCTGTTTTGACTATCAGTCAATTGGTGATGTTTAATTATCATGAAAGAATACCTAAGGGTATTATTGTGCGCAACAAGAAACATCATGAACCTCCTTTACCGCTCTATATCGGCTTATCGCTTTATGGGATGTCAAGAAATAAGGAAACTATTGATGAATTACATAGCCTTGGAATATATGTCATCATATCGGATATATGAAGTAACGTCTAGTTTGTGAAAATTAGTTGTGAATCGTGCCGCCGAGGAAGGCGTTGTATGTCCTTCAAAATTGCAACATAACGTTTTCACTGTTGCAACATACGATAATATAGAACATAACCCCAGCAGCTACCTCGAAGGTATCTTTCCAAGGAACAAGCATATCTGTTTTTCAGATGCCAAATTCGACAAATCTGGGACAGATAAGGACAACAAAAACTTCGTTCATGATGTAAACAACCGTTCGCGCAGAGAACCCACACCTGAACCTGAACTCCCTGACAACTTTTCCATTGTTAAACCAGTTAGCCTTCCATGCAAACAACCTGGAATTCCCCAATTCAACATTATCAGTGAAAACATGATGCCTTCCTTCAGCTTGAACAATAATTTTTATAATGAAGAAGACTGGTTAGAATTCATAAGAATACCGTAATATTGACTCTTATGAAGGTTGCGACCTTTCGTGGGTAGCATTTCACACAAACAATTGTACTGGATATGTTTATCCAGCAGTTAATTCTTTATTGCCACTTTTCCATGAAGAGTCTTCATCAGTTTCCATGATATGCCATGCACTTAATTGTGTTCACCAGCGATTTTACTGCTATTTCTAATCTGCTACCTGTACTTCAGACTGACATAAAGTAGCTTTTAGAACGCTTTGTGGTCTTTCTGTATTGTGGTGTAGCAGTTGAATTTGAGTCTGTTTTCGCAACACGCAAATATATGTTTGTTACCAAAGCGAAACCATTAACGAGTCTTCCTCCTTCATCTGATGTGCTTGCATTGCACACTCTTCGAACCATGTTACAAGCTGGGCGTATATGGGGTCAGGCAAACAGCATCATCACTCATATACCATCTCCAGATCATTGGGGCTGGATGAAGCAAGGTATAGCGTGGACTCCACATTGGTCTACACCTGCAGCCTGCAGAGAACTTCTGAAATGTAGACGTAAGGAGGGATGTGTATCAAATAAGTGCTCCTGTAAAACTGCCGGTATTCTATGCACACTGATGTGCACAAACTGCAGAGGAAAATGTCAAAATCCATAACATAATGAACAATATTTGTTGTTTATATTTCATTTTAAGATTGTGAAAGATTTTGAAATTTTCCATTACCATTGTGTATAGTTACTTAATATAATTATAATATATTGCTTTATTTTGGTGTCTGATGTTTGACATTATATTCGTCTTCTGCAAAGATAAACCATGGAAATTACACCAAAAACGATAAAATGTAGACATTTTTGCAAATGTTAGGCTGCAAAACGCCATTTTGTAAAATAGCCGCCATCTTGAATTCTAAAGGAAATTTTGAATGCCTCCCCTTCCTAAATTATTCTCTTAGGAGCCAACTACAACTGTACAAAGCGTCGTTGTGTGTTCAAAAAGTTCAGTCTATTAGGCAAATTTGTCGTGTACCGCCTAGACTATACGACATTTGTAACTTTAAAATATGGTCGTAATTATATTACCAGGGGGGAGTCATCTGTTTCGTTCCATGGCACACTTCCTGCGGGGGAGACAATTCCATTCCGTGGTTGATGTGACAACTGGCATTACTGAGTGCTTTGCTTCAAAGCCTGCAGCCTGGTATCGTCAGGGGCTTGTGTCACTGGTGGAAAGTTGGAAAAGGACCATACAGTGTGATGGGATGTACGTCGCCGAATAGGCTTCTGTGGTACAGGGGGAGACGGGTGCTACACATTACCCATGAAAACGCTAAGAACATATGACTTACCCTGGTAACATAATTAGCCAGTACACATTAAACTTGGCACGTAATGTTTAAATTGTTTGTGATCTATATTAAGGAAGGATATTTACGTATTGGAATACGTATCCTCCAAATCGGGGATAAATTCAACACACTAGTTCTTATCGTGTATGAACCAATAAGCCAAATTCAAGAAATCGGTACAGTATTTTTGAGGACTGATTTTCCTTTGTGCCACAGTTATATGAGTGTGTAAGGATACCAAAAACGATTACTATCTAAATGTGGGAGCAAATACAATTGCTGATTTTTCAATGCGAGTACACTTCTAGTGTTAAATATTGGATATATATATTTATTGTATTGTAAAGATATACTAGATTTTGTAAAAATTAACCAAGACAAACTTGTCTAAAATATACAAAATTAATATATCTTCCCACAAAAGCTACTAAAATATGTAAGATTTCGAATTATTATAAATAATGCATTAAAACATTTAACAACTAATTTGGAAGTAAAATTTCTTATTAAAATGTTATCCCATACCTTCAGTTGAATTTCTGTTAAATTCTGACGGGAGAGAACTTTATCATTCTCATATGCAACGAATCCATCCATTGTTGTTTCGTTCACATTTGCAACAAAGGAAACGAAATCTTTATAATGCTTCTTCTCCTTCTTATTAAAATTTCCAAATAATCTAAAATTAAAGAAGGAACATAATGTTTTTAATATATACAATTCATTTAATGGTTACATTGAATATGTCTGCACGAGGCGTCCAGTAAAAGGTACTAGAGAATAGTTATGACCTTCGGAATAAACAACAGTACCCGTCGAGCGTCGTTATCAGCAAAACTCAATCATAGTTAGGCAAAAGGCCGTCACAACGGTAAACGTTCGAACACGGTAGAGGTACGTTTAAGTGCAAAACTGTCCTGTAAAGTGAACTTTCTATTGGAAGATAGTTGGAAGGTGTCATCAGAAAGATTATGATGGTGGAAGGGCAGTTCGTGGCCTTGGGACAGGTCGAAATGTCACGGAGGTTGAGCGTGCGATGAGTGATTTTTCCGTCTGAGAAAGGTAACATAATTGAACGTTGGTGATATTAGGTAATACCGTGATTGTTACATACCGCTTTGGAACGTTATTACCATGCGAGAACTAGACAGTTCTAGTATTCTGCTGTCATTAGCAAAGTCATGTCTTGCAGTGTACTCAATGGTTTCATCGAGAAATGCACGTAAGGAATTTAAGAAGAACATAATAAATCAAATTGAGAAAATCAAAGGTTAAGAATTAGTAGTAAAATCGCAAACGACAATGAAACAAATAAAACAGGCAGGTATCGTATTAAATATGGTCCCTACATAATGAAGAATTGTATCAATAATTATAAACTTATGTCTAAATGTGTCCTGTTCTCTATAAATATTACACATATTTACGATTTCAAGCTCTGCGTTTACAGGTTCGGCATATTGGGTGATATTATCCAACTTTCAAAGAAACCACAAATATTTGAGACACAAAAACTAAAAAAGAAAAACTAGAAGAGTAGTAATCCAAGACAGTGTAGAAAGCTTCTAAAGAATTAGATATTCCGCGAAGTACGTTCAAGGCCCTTGTATGCTAGTCTCCTACGAAATATTTCTGTCAGTGTAGAAGAATCCACAGGTTTTGAAATTCTCTATCGTCCATTTGTTCTCGGCAAAACATTCAAAGTGATTTTTTTTTCTTATATAATTTGCCTGCAAGAAGTGAGATTTGGATTGTGTGTGTTACAAGTGAAACAATCAACATACAAACTCAGTGTTGCAACTTCTGTGAATTATCTTTTTGTTTCTAATAAGAAAGAGCAGGTGCTTATTGACGCTCTCTGTTTTTAAGGAAAGATATAATTGTCTCTGAAAGCACTTAAAGATAACACAAATTACCGTCAATAACAAATCATCAACTATTATAAGATGTTCAACGCCTTCTTCCAGCGTTCTCATTGTAAGTAATTTTAGGGAATGGTGCATTATTACTTAAAGCA
>JAGDQP010038108.1:0-18308 GCA_022664845.1 Lepisma saccharinum
ATTGTAATGTATTGGATTAAAATTTTCTTATCAATAAAATTCAAAATCATACCTAAAATTCAAATTTGCAATGGTTTGAACCTTAAAACTAACAGAATAATATATAGTAAGAATTACAAACAAAATACATATAGATATATACACAACAATACTTGTCACTTCGTCATTTGTGTCGAAAATTATTCATTCAAATGTTCTTTAAGTGTCCATAAAATGTCTTATATTCTTGCTGTGTGGTTTTTTTTTACTTGAATGTTTTTTTTTCTGTACACACACAAATCAATGAATTAAAACACATATATGAAACAAAATTGGTAAAAATTAAGTTCGGTTAAAAGTTGTTAGAAAGTTTATAAAGTCTCACTTGATAATGTCATTGTTATTGTGGTTTTATGTCACCGGTTAGAGCGTGCGTTATCAGAAATTGTTTTTGCTTAGGTAGCGAAGTCAAACTGTCTGGTCCACGCATACGACACTGTTCTGTTTGACAAGGTTAGTGTACTCGTACAACACCTGTGAAGCGGTTCGAAGGTGCAAGAGTTTTGGTTCGGTCACACAGAAATATAGTATGCAGTGTTCGAAAGTGGAAAGTTTTAGTGAAATGTGTCAATAATTTGTGTTTGACATCACTTCGAAAATGCGAAGAAGGTTCTGTTCCTCGGAAGGAATACGTAAAATTTTGTCTTGCGAAGTATTGATAGTGTCCAAATTAAATATCACTGGTGAATTGTGAAAGTTTTACAAGGTTCGAAGTTCGGAGAAAAAAGAAAGTTCGCACTAGTTGGAGTTTCGTATTGTTGGAGAAAATATCGGAACATAATATCGTGGTGTAGTGACATAGAGTTGCAGTTCAAATTCTAGTCTGGAAGGTCGGTAAGTATTACACTGTTATCATTTCATTGTTCACTATGTAGTCATAATGCTCGTTAAATATCGACGTAAAATGAGTGCAATATTCAGAAGAAAAACGAAGAGAGAATGTTGCAAAGTCATTTTCACAGTCATATAAATCACTGGAAGAAAATATCGAAGAATACTGTTCAAAATGTCCAAAATTATTTACTATCACTGATTGAAGGTAGAAGTTATGAAGCTTTGAATTTTATACACTTGTTGTACACTTTAGTCAAAACAAATCACTGAATCTTATGGGGATTGAAATGATGTTGAGCACTGGGTATACACTGTTGGGGCAAAACTGGGGATTCACTTTTGGGTCACTGGGATTCATTGATGTCAGTCTAGACGGTCTGGTAGAATTTTGAAGAATCTAGTAGAATTTTGAAGTTCTGCTCGAAAAAAATTGTGAATTTCACTGTTGTACTACGTTGGCTGGATTGATCGAAGATCGAATGTTGAAATCTGTGTTGATTGAAGTTCCAAAATGTTGAGTGTAGTCTGAAATTCTGCGGTGAAGTTGATTCTGGTAGACGTAGTCTGATGTTGCCAACGGTTCGTTGAATCTTGCTGATGGTGGATTAGATAACTAATGTCCCATTTTTGAAATTAGCGTCAAGCTCTTAATTTTGTTCGGTTGAATTTTGTAAATTTGGGGTTCTTTTTTTTCTGTTTAGTGCTGGCTTTGTTTGACTTTTGTGTGATTTGCGTTATGGCTGTATACTAAATCCAGAGTGAATTTAATTTAAAGTACCTGATGGGCATTCGAAAAGTAAAACTGAAGGAGAAAGATGATAGAAAAGTGAAGTTAAAACTAAAGTACTATATTTTAAGAATTCTAAAATTTGACTGATTGAACTGAGTGGAAATTATGTAGGGAATGTCAATATCAGCTTCTAAAATTTGAAATGGAAACAAATCCTTTTAATAGGTTTAAATGCGGTTATAAGAGTATATACGGATATAAATGCGGTTATATTGATTATTTTGGTTATATATTGGAATTAATAAAGTTAGTAAACTATATGGTGTTCACTGCAAGTTAAAGTAACTATAATAAAAATCTAAAATTATAAATGAAAAAATGACTGAACAAATATAAAAAACTAAAATAAAGAAGAAAACGTATGAATATAGGATCTTATTGTTATGCGTCTGTCATAGTATAAGACTAACTAACTAAAATCTAAAACTAATTTTGAAACATGCGTTTCATTTGGTTAAAATCTGAAATATTTTAGTACTTCTCCAAGGATCAAATCCTGGTGATTCAATATCAAATATTTGAATCTGAAATACAAGTCGAAGTTGTAATTGGGAATAAATAATGTGGGTTGCATATGTAAAGGATTGATGTTATTTTTGCATTGGTGTTAAACGCAATTGGCATGCAATGATGTTAACATAAAACTAAAAGTTTGAATTAAAATCGATAAAATGTTGTTAGAAGAATCATAAAGGTTCGAAGGTACAAGAATTAAAGACAGTTAAAGGTCAAATTAAGATTGTCACGAAGTTAAAGCTTCTGAGTGAAGATATCTAAGACGATACAATAATTATTTATCCTCTGTTTCTCTTCGAAAGAGAAATTCATAACGAAAGTAAAATAAAAGAATACACCAATTATAAGATTTGTCCGCTTATTAATTAGAATTAGAATAATTTCAATTTCTAACAAAAGAAAGAATCGGCTACTATTCGGGCAACTTCCGATCGAGAAAAGCTCAATCGGTCTGGTCCTAGCACAATATTTCGGTGACCAGTGCCTAAAGCACTTAAACGGCGACCATAATGAAATTTGCACCAGGTAGTCATTGGCTTATTTTATTTGAAAAACTACTAGGCTACTTATTGTAATTTTCCAGGGGTTGTTGGTTGCTTGTAGCATAAAATTCTAGGATTCAATCTTAGTACGAAATTTTATTATTATTTATTTAGTATTTATTATCATTATATACAATATCTGCAATATATACACTATGTACAATATCATAATTATTAGTATAAGAATTAAAGAAAACGGACGGTTGAAATTTGTAGTAGAAAATCTTAAAAATTGGTTTATCATTGCACTGTGCTAAACTAGGTTAATTTGCTACGGACACTGAGAGTGTATTATTACAACTCGTTACACAGTTTCGTCTTTCGCGCATAACACTAGTAAAACTTATGGCATTAAATTATTTGCGTTAATCAAACTATTGCATTAATTTGTAAAAGAAGAATATGTGAACATTATTATTTATATTTATTATAAGAAGAGAGGATTTTAATAGTGAGAAAGGAAGAAAACATTGCGGTAATCGACATGGACTTGTTGTCAAGCGAAGTGAAACATACTCGAGTCAAGATACGACCAGAATGCAAGGGAAAGAAGGAGTTAGTGGGTGGGTTGGTCAACTAAAACAATTACGTCATACAAGATTATCTTTGCATGAGAGAGAGATGATGGCTGTAGTCCGTTCGCACACAACGAAACAAATCACTGTTGCGATGCTAAGAGAACAAAATGAAGATGTCGGAATCTCGTCCAACAATAATCCTATTTTAAAATGGCGGTTTGAGAATTCAATAGGGATTCACTTTCCCTGAAGTATAGAGTAGAAAAAATTAGATAAATTCTTCGCGTACGAAGTTCTCCTAATTTAATGAAGAATTGCCATTTTTCCGTTAATGCTGGGATAGTACTTTACGAAAATAAAATGGAATTGTACTGAAATTCTGCGCATTTTGCCTATAACATAGCATATTGGAAGAATTAAAATTGATATTTAGTAATGAATTGAGTATCAAGACTTTGCCTTGAAAAAAAATGATTACAGGACTTCTCTATATTTTTCTAAAAGTATTAAAAGTAGGGTTGTGAAACAAAATGAGTGTTTCTTTAGGAAAAAGATGTGTGATATACTTCACGTTCAGAATAATTGCATCATTTAAATTCTATAAGAAAAAAAAATGTAGCTAAAATGTAAAAGAAGTGTGACAATTTTGTTAAAAAAAATAGGTTCAAAATTTGATGGGTTTTACAAGATAAAAGATAATATTATTGTCATGCTGAATAAATGATGGAATATTTCACGGTCTTATTGCACAAAATGATTTAAAATTTCACGTTCGGTAAAACATTTTTCCGGATTTCGCTCTATCGAACGGAATATTAGCAATGACAATATTTGATTTTAATTCTACGCATGCACTGTCATCTTTTGTCTAGATCTTACAGACGTGGCACAAAATATGATGTTTAATTTTTAAACATGACTACAATTTCATTCTTTAATTATTTGTTTTTCTCATAGGAAATTATTATTAATGGTATCATTTATAAATGGTATCATTTATATTGCAATATTATTTCTTTGTATACAAAGTTTCACGTGATATATTTTTATTTTTCATAAATTCGGCCTATAATTCATAAATTGATGTTAAACATAGAATAGATTTAATTTCCTATTTTTGCCGTTTAGATGTTGTTATATTAATTCGTCGAATATCTTACATACTAAATTCACTCCACACGCTTAGCGTTATGGGATTTCCTAAAACTAAATGCTCAAAACTATTTCCAATAGTTTTTACCTTACATACTAAAATCGTCGTTGAATATTTGGGTGCCTAAGAATGAAATCGAACATAAATCGCATTGTCTCAAACATATAACGTTACGTGTTGTCGCTTAGCGGTTTTATTTCAGTTTGTAGCGTTATGGTTGCATCTTCCTGTAACTTAAAAAAATAACTGGGTTCTCCACATTGTATCTATGTACAGTGGATGTATACCCCAACCATTTAGACAGGAGTAGGAAAATAGAAATGCCTTTCCCCTAAACTAAAACTAGTATAGGACTTTTCCATATGAATAGATTATATTCGCCCCCCTCACAAATCGAATTTTATTAAGTTCCAATGTTCTTGACAATCTGATTTATGTCAGGAATGTACTTTACATAGCAAAATTGTGAGATCCGGTTAATTTTTATTTTGAAATCGGCTTTGCGCACGGTTCCAAAATATTGCATAAAGCATTGTCTCAAATGTTGCACACAGATTAAATGTAATTATATTTAAAATTTACTGATATTTCGAATTAAAATTTAGAGGTTGAATTTTGGCTAAAATTTATTGTTTGTTGTGATTAATTTGATAATTGAGCAAAATTTGGGATAGTTTCGAATTAAATAAATTGGTAGGACAACTACAATATCTAAACAGATGTCATTGTATCGCTTGATACAAATAATACGTTTAGGTTTTAAATGGCGCGTCTGCATTTTCAGTTTCTCTTACATTTAAATCGCTGTGTACCAAACTCTATTGGACTTTCTCTATTTGGCGCTTTGCTACCATTCTTAGAGCCTATAAGAACAAAATTGATCGATACATGCAATTCGCATGTCAGAAATTCCTCGAATTTCGACGTGTTAGCGTAATAGATTTGCTGTTTAAAGAATATGTCCAGACTAGATTTATTTTGCACTTGAAAATTTGCTTCGAGAGCAAAACACGGAGTTTGCATTTCCATGCTCTGGATTTGAAAGTCTTGGGTTCGAAAACCTAAGTGAAGTGTGCTAACATAGCGTTGTTTTATATGCTTTTCTTCCTCTATAGGAATGCTCTGTAGATGCGGAAGACATACGTGCTTCTCGTTGAGCAAAGCATATCTGCTTTCTTTCCGTTGTATATGTATGTGTATGTTGAAGATGAGTGAACGTGTCTTCGTTCTGCGTGATGTTATTACATTTACATACACATTGGATAACACATTAACATTGCTATCCCTAGGTTCCGCGTTTGAATCCGGGGTAATCCCTACATTGCCCGTAGAATTGTTCATTGTTTAGAACATAACGGGTTATTTGTTTTTGAGAAAAAAAATGTTACTACGAAATTACTATGAACTTCATAGTTCGGTCTTGGAGTTCAATTTTAAATTTGAAGTTGTATCCAACTTCTGAGATAGCAGCGGTTAAAAGGTTTATTGCATTGTTCTGTACTAAAGAACAAAACTCGGAAAATTTCCAGTAGTCTGTTATTATCTCAGAACACTTTTGCAATGATTTACGAAAAAGTTCTTCATTTTCTGACGAAAAAATTAAATTTCGGAAATCTTTCGGAATTTGAGACCGTATTTGCAGTGTTGTTAAATCTGCAGCAAGTGTAGCTGTTCTTTTCCTCCAAAATTGCATTTTGTCTAATTTTAAAGCGAAATTTACAAAACAAAATGGGTTAAGATTTTGAAAAGCCGGGAAACATACCGTATTCGAACTTGGTTCGAAGTTGGCGACCTATCACCATGTGAACGTCGGAAGAAATGCTGTTTCTTTACGTTAGGTATTCTGACTACGACCTGAATTCAGGAAGACCTTTTACCATGTTTACCGGGATCGATACCCGGCGCCTCCACCATGTGAACGTCGGAAGAAATGTGGTGTCGTTCTTCATGAGTGTTTTGGGGAAAACGTTCTAAAGTGGGGAGAGCGAAAACCATAGTAGCGAGAGGTTTTAAAGTTAGACGTTCATTCGTAGACTGTTTCGTGTGAAATCTCGATGAGAAATACGTGGTGAACTCTGGGAGTTCATTATGGGCGTTAACTTTAAATGTCAGATGGTAGAGGCTTAATTTGGGATTTTAATGCAACGAAACTCAGCTAAACATGAGAAATACTTGGATACAAAAAGGGGTTTGTTACCGTGTTAATTGAACGTAACATGATTACATTTTAACACACCACGTTTCTTAATGATGGACAGAATAAACGAATTTTACCGGAGTTATTTAACTTTGAGCAAATATCATTCGGGAGGTGACATTTAGGAAAGTCTAAATTATGCCAGACGCTAGAATTCGCAATATAAAGCAGATCCTCTATTCATACCTGAAATTTAGTTGAAGTTAGACGTTCAATGAAACTCAACAGCCCTCGATTCTATCACAGCCAGATTATGAAAATGTTCAGAAAAAAAAACTATCTTCCTTCCTAGAATGGAGTTGATGCTTTGGCTGGAGACTTCTTCTATTGTACTGATGCACTGAAGGCCCCTCTATGGATCTGGAGATACTGGAGCTCTGTAGGCCCCTCTACGGAACTGAAGGTTTTAATAGAAGATTGATCGGCTTTATATAGCGACTCGTACATACAGTAAATGTGTGTGTGTGGTGTTTGTCTGACTTGGCGGAGACGGTCACTTTAAGTAGGGCGAAAGGTGACGTTCCCATCATAAAGAACATGGTTAATTTGCTCAAAGGTGAATAACATCTCGATTGACGTCATGGATTGCAATATATTTCATCAGCCTTCGTTGTTCTTACTCTGTTCATCTTTACTGAAACATGGCGGCGGTTTTATTTCCATTTCACCGAACAAATTACAAGAAAAATATAAAAATATACTAAAACCTAATTTTTTCCTATTATTTTGAATTTTATGAATAAAGTTAATTTTTCCCTCTAATGGGGACTATCACACTAGTCATAGCGATTCTTGAAAACGGAATTCTTATTACTCCTTAAAAGGAATCATTACTTCTATTATGCGGAAGGTATCCTGATCAAAGCGACACAAATCCCGAAGAATCTATAGCTATTCCACAAGAACCTTGTGTGAGGTAAATGTTGAGATGAACACAGAAACATTGTCAGCTGCTGTGATCGGTATCCGATTTCAGATATCCCGTTTCCGGTGCCGTCTGGGCACGAAGACTGTCAATTGCCTGTGTTAACTTCAATAGTTACCTTAGACAAAACTCCTCTGATAAAACGGTGATAATATCTAGTCCTTGAACAGCTCGTTTGAAGAACAAATTATTCAATAAACATATCCAAATATATAAGATGTCTTGACTTCATAACCAGTTACTAGGAGCTGGGAGGGTATGAAGGTGTTTTGTGACTGCGCCCGTGGTGGTGCAATGGATAAAACATGCGACCGGAATCTGGGAGACCTTGGTCCCTGTCACGGCGACTATCAATTTCTTTATGTTTCAGAATTTCAGATACATGTGTCTGCTTCTAGGTCATCCTGATAGAGAATTTGCACAGTTTGCATTATTTTCATCAGGTAATTTTCTGTATTGCATCAAGAAAAGAAGATTACATCGCGAATTTTTTCATCTGTTTGTCCGGAAGATCGTACAGTCCGTACAGAGAAAGAAATTTTCTCGTAGAGAAAATGAAATATTGTTCTTACCTTATCGTATTTTCTGATAAGGTCATTCAGCTCTTGGCGACGAATGACTTTGTCCAGAACCTCAGTAGTCTTTGTCAAATTTCTTGTCTTTGCAGATGGATGAAACTTCAAGAAGACGTTACAAAACTGCCCAGAGAAAGAATCTTGACCGGAGATGTGTTGTATCGCCAAGCATTGATCCAGATTCCCACCATCTATGGCACCGAAAGTGTTGAAGAAGCTTGGATTTTGCTTCGTTGAAGATTCTTGCACTACAAGAAAACATAAATCGTTTACAGGGATAACTGATGTTAGTTGACTCAAGTGATCTATAATAAATATCAGAACAATTATTATCTTTTTCTATTATAAGCCCTCGTATTTATGCCCAACCGATTGGCGTATCTACAATGACGCAAAAACCATGGGTACAGGCGACATACTTATGAAAAATGAGTTTGTTGGCAAAACCAAACACGAGAAAGAAGTTGCCTCAAAATACATGTTTAAGTCTTTCTGAGAGTTGGTAAAAGGGAGATATTTTAATGCCTAGATGGATATTTTCACGCAGTCTGGAGATAATCTCAATTTTAGAAATCTGGAAACACTGCTTTGCATAGTTTATGTTTGTTTTAAACATGCTACAAGAATTTTGCTGAAATTGTATGTGGGGGGGGGGGGATACTGCTACAAAGAGATTAGGGAAAGGATCTTAAAACGTTTCTTGCAGGTCGAGAACAAAATTCTAGCTACGCAAGTATGGTATGGTAGAGTTAATACAGAATATAAGCACTGGTCGTAAATACCATGGATTAATACAGAAAATATAATAAGTGTAGAAAACAAACACAACGAGATAAAATACTTATTTTAGAGAATTGATAAAATACGTAGTTACATAGGAAAAGGTTGTCCATATTTCTCGAAATACGAACCAAACAATATCTTTGATTTTAAAAGCGAATACACGTACTTTGGGTAGGCTATAAACGAAGATCCGAAAGTATTTAGGAAGAATCGTCATTTGGTGGTCTCAATTTTATCCATTAACCTCTTCAGGGACTATCAGGGCTGACGATCTTCGTCGTGATTATATCAGAGTAACCAGACACAACAATACTTGTGAACATAATTTTCCAATCTAAAGACCGAGACCGAATTTTGCTCAGGAGTACACCACTTACAGACAGTTATATCCATCATAAAATCAAATCTGTTACCGCCAATTTTCCCAAACCAATCAACGTAAGAGGACCTCTGTCTCATTTGTTTGTACTTTCTACCAACCGGATCATACAGACCTTGTTCTCAGGAATTCCAGCAGGATTTGTTTTAACTTTGGGGAAAGGGGAGGTGGACAATCAAAATTGGGAGAATGTAATGGAGTTTTTGCATGTTTTCTTATCGATGTTTTTTTTTACTATGAAAAGTTTAAAGTTCGGGGGGTGCTCTTGAGGATTTGTGGGGTGATACCCCCACAGGGGGATCTGCCGGAATCACTGCTGGTTTCCCCACCCCCTCTTGCAAGACTATCTTTGAAATGCTCAATACGAACAAGTGTTTTGATACATTCGTTAAGGATTCTGAAAACAATACAAAATACAGCTGTTTTAATAATATTTAAACGTTAATCAATTACTTTGATAAAAGTATGAACAAATGAACATGGTGATAGCTTAAAATATTAATAAACAAATAATACCAATGCTACTTTAATCGACTTCTAACTTAAAATGTTAGTATTCCTCTTCCTTGTGGTACGCGAAGAATGCACATTTTCAACTTTGACAAGTAAAAGATATACAGATGCTTATCAGAATAATGGAAACACCTGTAGTTGGCAACACGTCAGATGTATGGGTTGGCAGTGGTGTCGTGGCGACCGCAGCGCCGGACTGCTGGTGGTGGTGTGTTAGATCGGTCTCCATACTACATCAGGCGTCGTGGAACAGGAGTGTGCAGTGGCTGCAGCAGACGGAGGCAGTGAAAAATGGGAGACCTCTCAGAGTTTCAAAGAGGGCAAATTGTTGGTGCGCGGTTATGTGGAGTGAGTGTGACGGCAGTGGCTAGTGTGTTAGGTGTGTCGCCAGGGACAGTGTCGAAGGTGATGACGGCCCACACAACACACGGGAAAACCACATCGGGGAAGCGGAACAGTGGGCGGAAGAAAAGCATCAGTGACAGGGCACGCCGGGTATTAAAGCGCATTGTCACGCGGAACCGTCGTGCCACTGCGGCGCAAGTGACGGAGGAACTCAATCAGCACCTCCCCCAACCTGTTTCGACAACCACAGTCCGCCGCGAATTACATGACATGAACTTACGAGGTCGTGTTGCACGGGCCAAACCTCTCGTCAGGGACCAGAACGCTTTAGCACGCCGCAAATGGTGCCGCGACCATGCAACTTGGACCGTTGACGACTGGAAACGTGTGGTATGGTCGGATGAGTTACCATTCACCCTATTCCAAACCACGGGCCGTGTTTATGTGTGGAGAACGCCCAAAGAAGCGTATGATCTGCAGTGTCTCCGCCCAACTGTGAAACATGGCGGCGGCACGGTGATGCTGTGGGCCGCAATATCATGGTTTTCATTGGGTCCTGTGGTCACACTTCGCGGACGCATCACTGCCAACGATTATGTCGCAATTTTAGGAGACCACTTGCATCCTATGGTCCGGATGTTGTTCCCGGACAATGATGTCATATTCCAGGATGATAATGCACCCATTCACACAGCTGGAGTTGTTGCAGGGTGGTTTGAGGAACATCGGGATGAAGTTCAACACCTCCCCTGGCCCGCCCAATCCCCAGATCTCAACATAATTGAACATCTGTGGTCCATCTTGGAAACACGACTCCGGCGACGATTTCCACCTCCATCCTCTCTCACAGAACTGGCCGATGCCCTGCACGAGGAATGGTGTAATATTCCACTTGCTACCATTCACGACCTCTATGCCTCCATCCCACGTCGCATCAATGCTGTTCTGAAGGCGAAAGGTGGCCCGACACCATATTAATCTGGTAAGTTGCACTTTCGTTCAGGTGTTTCCATTATTCTGATAAGCATCTGCATGTACTGTACTTTCTCAACCTTATTAAGTGAATTTATTGCGTTTATCAATCAGAGACCTTGATGCGAAATGTTGTTTTCACTTCTCCCAAGATCGTACATTTTGCGTACGGTCCGAGATTAGGATCGTAAATTGTATTTTAGTGTAAATTGTCGTAAATGTACGATCAAGATCGTACGGTTGGCAACATTGCCACCGCAGGATTTTGCCTCAGCAGAAAAAAAAATTATACGAGTATGTGAATGTAATAACAATTCGTAATGAGAAAGAAATAATCATAAAGACCGACTTTCTTTTACTAATTGATATTTTCTTACCTTAAAGGACAAAGTTTGATAAACGTTATTTAGTTTGTCCAATTAAAGTAAACACGGACTTGGACACGTCTGTATTATGTGGTTGAAAAAAACACTTTTAAATCTAATCATCTTTGTCCCAGGAGAGATTCAAAACCACGACCTCGCAAACAAGAGACCAGTTTCCTTGTATACGTACATACGACTACTGAGGTTGGATTGTTATTTTTGACGTTATGCCATTCTGTTATGCAAAGATATAATTTTTAATCCTAGAATGCTTACTGTAATTTATATTACGTTCATTGTATCGATGACTAAATTTTACTCACATATCGCACATTTGAAAGAAAAGTGTCACAACTCAAAAGGTATATATTTGGAAAGGAGGAGGGAAGAAGTGATGTCTTTTTAAAGAGATATATACAAAATCCGTTCAACACTTACGCTATCTACCGGCCACCATTGTAGATAGACTTGTGGGAATTTTTTCAAAGAAGAGACTTTTGAGCATAAAAAACTTAGATTTAAACATTTTGAGTTGTGACACTTTTCTTCCAAACGTGTGATACGTAAATTAAAGTTTTATTATTTAAGAAAACCTGGACTTATGAATTCATTATGATTTATTTTCTAGCTTCATTTTCTCAACACGTTATTATTAATTTTACACTAGTTACATAATTAATACTTCAATGAATTGCAGTTAAAACCCAATGAGAAATTCTTCCATTAATAGTGCCATCTGTTGAATATTATAAAAAGAACTAAATTTGCAATCTGTATTTCTACGTGCTGGTTACAATGACTCATTATTGCTTTTATGATAATCAGCAAATATGTTTGCTTTTTGAGCAAATTTTTCCGCTAATATTTGTAAACTATGCTCACAAAAGTTTACGTGTAATGGTAAGGATTAGTAAAATTGATACACATTGTTCTCGAACATAGAGTTTGACAGAATAATACTATGCGCCTCGAGGAACACAAGCACACGACAGTACTGAGAACGGAAGTGTGTACGCATACGTAAAGCGAAGGGTAACTACTTCCAACCAGTTCTTTCAAATAACCCAAATCATGTGAGTAACTTTTCTTCATCGTTACTCTTTTAGGGTACGAGAATCGCCATTGTTTCATTGTGTGACGATTCCTTTCTTCGAAGTTCTGGTTCCGATTTATTCACTGTTAAGGGACTTAAGACAGGGAGTTTTCTTAGTTTCGGTTTTGTGAAAACATCCTTTCTTTGCATTTCATTTCAAGCAGGTAACGGAACACTCTTCAATTGTACGTTATTGGGTCATAAATTTATCATTTCATTTTTAATATTGTTTTACGAATAGCATTGTTTAAATCAATATCGGTCATTCCATGTCAGATCAACACAATTTAATGGAAAAAAAATTACCACATCACTTCAGATGTTTATGAGTTTTGGTATGTTAGCAGGGCCTAATAAGAAAGACCCAAAAATATAATATTGTAGTTGTGTGTCATATATTTCTGGAGTTACAGCATCACAAACTTCGAAATTTTCCCAAGACTTTAATTCACATTGATTATTTAAAATGTTTGTAACATTTGTCCTAATTAAGATATAGATGTGATTAGGGCTGTGCGATATCCAGTTTTGAATATGGAAATTCAATCGATATATCGAATATCGACATACCGAAGGTTTGATAATATATCGATCGATGATATCGAAGTATCTAAAAATATCGAAGTACCGAAAACTATCGAAAATATCGAAGTATCGAATTATAAAAATATCGAACTATCGAAAAATATAAAATATATAGAAGTATCTAAATATAAAAATATAGAAGTATCGAAAAATATCAAGGTATCGAAATTTAAAAATATCGAAGTATCGAAATATAAAAATATCGAAATACCAAATTATCGAAGTATCAAAATATAAAAATATCAAAGTATCAAAAAATATCGATGTATCGAAATATAAAAATATCGACGTATCGAAATATAAAAGTATCGAAATATCGAAATATAAAAATATCGAAGTATCGAAATATAAAAATATCCAAGTATCGAAATAACGAAAAATATTGAAATATCGAAGTATCGATATATCGAATTCGATATTTATAAAGTATCAAAATTTCGATATTCACAAAATATTGATCGATTGATCGATATATCGAAATGTTCTAGATGTGATTCTTTCGTCATTGTGAAGGAGGTCTTCGACAGTCTTTTCATTTGATATGAAACACTTGCTCCTCTCCATGAAATTGAAACTTGTGCCTCGAACTTTGAATCTTTGACCTTGAATAGGAAAAACAACGTCACCTCCTATTTTTGTGAAACTTTCGGAAAATGATAGTCTTTTATTGATGAAGATATGTGCAAAGATCCATAATGGGAAACTCATGGGAAGATGAACAATTTTTCTATGGCTCTTAAGTGTCTTTTGCACGGGCCGGGATGTAGTATTTCTGCTTATGCCTTCCGTACACTGTTTGATGAAACAATATTGGGAATACTGTAATGGTATAGGTTACGATACAAGTATTAGGAAAAGTGATGGTCGCAATTTGGCTAGTCCGTCTGGGGCCATGGGGAGGGGTGAATCTAATATGGCCGCTGGAACATACGATTTCTAGTATACAAGTGACAATATCTTTGGAATTTTTACCCAAGACTTATGACATTGGTGTCTAATTATAAGGTTTCATTAGCAAACTTTTTATCAAATGGTTGTATCCACTTGGGTAGTCTATCTTGGGATGTGGAGATCGAAAATCCAATATGACTGTCCGAATAAGTCATTTCGAGTATACGTGCAGCTACATCCTCGATAATCATTGGAACTATTGTACCAAGAAATATGATTTTAGCGTATAATGTTAGTGTTTTACAATACAATTTATCTGCAAGTGATGGTGGGCGCCTAGATATTCCGTCTTGCGCTATGCGGAGGGGAACATTCACTATGGTGGCCGGAACATGCAATTTCTGGCATTCAACAACTATATATTTAGAATTATTGTTCCTAGGGCAAAGATTTTGGTGTCAAATTGTACTGTTTTACCATCAAAATCATGAACAAGTGTTGGTTGCCATCTTGGTAGTCCGCGTTGAGCTGTAGAGGGAAGAATGTCATATAGGCGCCAGAAGACGTCGTTTCTAGAGTAGAAGCAACCACATGTTCGCAAATATTACACCTGCAGCTATAATTTTGATGTTAGTTTGTAGGGTTTTATTATCAAAGAATCAACGAACCGCCCCAGACGGATTACCAAAATTGCAGCCATCACTTTTCCTAACACTTGCCTCTTAACCAATACCATTAAAGAATTAGCAATTTTGTTTCATCAAACAGTACACGGGCGACATCGGTCCGTGCAAAAAAAAATGCTTAACAGTGGTAAATAAAATCTTAAAAATGCTCCTTTTCTCAGAAGTTTCCCATTATGGAACTTTGCACATGTCTTCATCAATAAAAGACTATTATTTTCCGAAAGTTTCACAAGGGAGCAGCAAGTGTTTCAAATCAAACGAAAGGTCTGTCCAAGACCACAACGACGAAAGAATCACATCTTTATCTTAATTAGGACAAAAGTTATAAGCATTTTAAATATCAACATAACTCAAAATTTCGGGGGAAAATTCGAAATTTGAGATGCTGTAACTTCAGAAATAAATGACAGACGACTACAATATTATATTTTTGTGAGTATCTCATTAGTTACCACTAACATATCAAAATTCATAAAACTCGAAGATGGTGAGCTAAATGACTTGTTTACGTGGAATGACCCATATATACGAAAATTTTCAACAGACATAACAAACAACTTTTGCATGCTTCTATTGAAACCTAGAAAAAAGAAGATTAAAATAAGAGAAGATCAATGAAAATTGGATAAAAATCATACCGTTACAACCCTTATATCAGTTGGGTGGATATATTGTCTGTCTGTAGCACCACATTCCCGAACATCTGCTCCCCACATTCATTCTTGATATCCCTCCGAAGCTGGTGCCAAAAGACGTAAAGACAAAAACAATAATTTGATAGCATTTTCTTCGGAAATAGCATCACCTCAAATTACAGTACGAAGAACAATAAAGCAACGAAGAGAAAATTTGCTATATTTTCAAGATTTTAAATAATTTTGTCCTTGGGGATTACCACTGTTTTATTGTAAAATTACGTGCCGGCGGAAAAAAGAAGCTCCTTTGTAGGTCATTATTTCTACTCCAGAGCAATGTGTACCACATACAATTTCGACAGATGAACGTGTAATGGCATATGTTTTAAAAATAATTGGTTAATAATTTGTACGTAATTTCACACGATATAAATCGTCGTCAGTGGTTACCTTGGAACCATGCATACTATTGTTGTTGTTCTTGTTCGTGATGTTATTCTAAACAAGAGCCGTGTAGAATGATAATTAGTCTTAAATACGAATACGAACTGTGTTTTTAATTACTGACTCGTGAACTTATTCTCACCATTAGTGTGCTGACTTACATAAATTGTTTTAAGAAATCTACCAACCTTTGTTAAAGATTTTAACGAATCATTGCTTAAAGAATTTAATAAAGCTTAAAGCTCTTTACCGAAAACATTGGTATACGTTTTGAAAAATGGACGTTTCAAAATATCTAAATATCGCTTTTGTATCAGATATTAACACGTAACAACATTTCAATTGAAGTATGGCCAAACGTCATACACGTTTACATTGTATGGCATCCTAATTTGGCAACATTATCGCTGCTATTAGAAACACTCCATGCTTATCTAGTTACGTGATTATTGGAAGACATGTTGAATATCACACTAATTCATGTGCAATGCAATTGAACCCAGGACCTCTCAAAAGAGGCATAACTACATTTTATGCCCACCCCACGCAAGAGAATACCCAAAACCTTAGGTCCATTCGGCCCATTGAGAGGTTAGGTTAAAGGGGCTCTTTGGAAGGTTAAGAACCCCAGCATTGGTGGGGTTTACGCCGTAATAGTTACGCTTCTGCCTCCAAAATTATCAGCCTACCTTCTAACACTGAGCTATGGCTGCTCGATCCCTATTTCACAAGTTTTAGTAAAGGTTATTTGCTCTGGACGTGAGGATAAACTATAAAACTAAACACATATGTTTGAATGCTTGTGGTACGTATTTCTGAACGCCAACACCAGATGGAGTGCCTGCAGATTTGGGGGACTCGGAAACCAGGTGCATGAAAATTATCGGTTAATAGGAAAATAAACAATGAATACAGAAACCAATAATTCACAATGGAAGTAAGCGTTGAGTACAACTGATGTCCAGAACTATTGGATAACGTTATAATCCAACACGATACAGATCACACAATACTTTTTGTCAGGGTTTTTTGATAGCGGTGTAGTGGGAAACTTTGGAACATCCTCCATGTCGACCAGACCTTCCTCTGATTATCTACATGAAGAAATCGTTACGTGCTAAGGAATCAGCGAACATGTAGAAAAGAAACAACAGCGTTTTTTTTTTTAATTTTCGTCATCTTATCAGTACTGGCCTGCGAAATTATATTATGTACTTATATTTTGTATACTTTTTTACAGTAAAGAAATATATTTAACATTTATTTTTCAAATTGATAACAAATAAATTTTATAAGTGTGGTCGAATCACTCGAACTTCAAATAAACCGAAAACAAATATAATTATTTTTCGAACGTTCTAAAACTTTTAACCGAGCCGACGTAGCTCAGTGCATAGTAGAGCGTCCGGGAGGACGTGGGTTCGATCCCACCGGCAGACCATCCTGATTGTGTGTTTTTTTTTAGAGTTTTCCCCAAGCAAATGCCGGAATGGCATCTTCAACATTCTCCCTGGTTGATAATACCTTCCCGAATTCTTTCCCCTCCCCGTATCGTGACCTGAGCCTTAGATGACTAAATGCCATGAATGAAATTCAAATCTAACATTTTTAATTCTCGCCAGGGTCCATTGAACGAAGTGGTTCGGAGTCTAACAAAAATAATGTAGGTCCCATTCTTAGAAGCTCACCAGCTGGTTTACAATGTTAATAACAATTTAATTCGATCTAAAACTTTAAATGTCTCTTATACTGTGTTAAACTGGAACATCGTCCAGGACTCTTCCTTAGGCTGGTTATTGCTGCAAAATATTGTAATTAGTTCTATTTGTACGGAAATATACGGTGTTTGTGAAAAGATCTGACTTTGGCAACGTTTTTAGAACAGTGCCTGAATTATGGTTGATGTTCCATTGCTCAATATCTTAAATATATCTCAATATAGAGGTATATATTTCAACATCTGGACGATATCATGTCGTGTTTTAGTTTAGTGGTTGGATATGATCAAACACTCGATATATTCAACTCCAAAAGAAAACAGATGCAAATTACATTGACAATTAAAAAAAGCTTGACGTAATCTTTTATATATAATTCGAAATATATATGTCATATTTTGTACACGGGCCCATGGAGGTCCAAGGTTTCTTTGAACAAAATATTTATGATAATTTTGGGTTATATATTGCTTCAAGTGCAGAAGAACTACAAACCAGAATGGAAGAACTGAGTAACGAGAGTTCGAAAATCGGCCTTAAAATGAACTTAAGTAAAACAAAAGTAATGTACAACCAACATGCTGCAAAGAAGGAAGTGAAGATTAACGGAGAGACAATAGGCATAGTTGATGAGTATGTTTACCTAGGCCAGCTTAAAACATCGAATGCAAAGTTGACTGATGAAATAAATAGAAGATGTAAAATGGCGTGGAGTTCTTTTGGAAGACTACACTTTATTTTCAAAAGCAAACTTCCAATGTGTCTGAAGCGTAAAGTTTATAATCAATGTGTCTTACCTGTAATGATGTA
>JAGDQP010038109.1:0-18308 GCA_022664845.1 Lepisma saccharinum
TTGCTGTCGAGGGTTTGACATCAAGGTTTTTGCTGTCGAGGGTTTGATATCAAGGTTTTTGCTGGCGAGGTTTTGATATCAAGGTTTTTGCTGGCGAGGTTTCGTCGTCGAGGGTTTTGCTGTCGAGGTTTTTCTATCAACATTTCAGCGGCGAGGTTTTGTCGTCGAGGTTTTATTCCGTCGATGAAATGTACTGTCGGTGTTTTTACTTGTCGGTCAATTGTCTGTCGATATTTTAGCAAACGATGTTTTGTTGACGAGGTTTTGTAGTGTAATCGTAATTTCTCAAGCTAATGACCAAAATTCTAAAGTGTTCTGCAACCAGTCAAACCAAATATTGTTGGAGCCTAGTATTTATTTTAGGAAAAAGACGTACATTTAAAAAAAATATTAAAAAATGTTTTCAAAACAAATATATAGAATAAGTAACAATGGATTATTGTATTGTCACCCGACTTACGTCGCTGTGCAAAATTTCATCATTCTATGACGTCGGGAAATGAAACTAACGTTACAAGATCAGAAGACACAAGCAATTGTGAACTAAAGAAAAGTACGTAATAAAACCTTTTAAAGATATACTTTTCTTAAACAATTCGGACTAAAAGTAAAAAGTAATTTTGTTTATGCGTGACTAAATAGAAAAGCATGAGCGCGCATTTAAAGAATTTGAAAAAGTGACTGTAGGCTGTGAGAGCACGACCCATGCTTTAATTTTTAGTCATGCATAAACAAAATTATTTTTTTACACTTTAGTACGAATTTTTTAAGAGAAGTATGTCATTAAAAAGTTTAATAATTTTTTACCAAAATCGTAAAGTGTTCTGCAACCAGTCAAATGCTACAGCGTTGCAGGCAAGTATTTATGGATATTAAAAAAAAACAAAAAAACATTAAAATGTGCTTTTAAAATATACAAATACATAGATATATATGAATCAAGTATCAATAGAATATTGTATTGTCACCCGATTTACGTCGCTGTGTAAATTTTCATCATTCTATGACGTCGGAAAATGAGCTCAATTAACGTTGCAAGATTTGAGGACACTACAAACCACTGTGAACTAAAGAGAAGAATGTGAAAGGCGCAACTAACATAGTAAAAGCTTCGGATACATTGAGTCCGATTCTTTCTGGGAGTAAGAAATTAACAATATCACAGGAACTCGGCAAACTCCTACTAAAAACTAACGTGATGGTTTAGCATATGAAACTTGAAAAATAACTTAGAAGTTAAATAAAAAGTCTAAAGTACAAAGAACCCTTGGGATTTGCTCAGCTCCATATTTAATAAACACAAAAAAATGAAAACAAAATTTCCACTCTGCCTTCACAAACACACAATACCATTTGCGTAAATATGAAACCGGAATTTATGTACAGAAAAAAGACAGTGATTGGATGACAATGCTTAGAACTATTTTATTCGAAGTATTGGGCATCGCTAGCGATACAGTTCTGTCATCGTTCCGGCAATGTGTGGACCCCCCCCCCCCCAAAAAAAAAAAACTGTGCCTCTTGTGTTGCAAACAGTCATCAAGCCATTTTCATAAGATATGAACCGCTGGTCAGCAAGTGCGTGTCCCATGGATGTAAATAAGTGAAAATCGGAAGGCGCCAAATCTGGTGAGTAAGCCGCTTGCGGAAGGATTTCCCAATCAAACGTCGCAAACGTTTCCTTGGCCAGTTTTGCTGTGTGGGAGGGTGCATTATCGTGAAGCACAATCACTTTATGTTGTCTTTGGTCATATTCTGGTTGTTTTTCACGCAAAGCTTGATGCAAATTGATCATTTGTTGTCGGTAACGTTGGATAATAACGGTTTCGCCAGGTTTCAGCAGTTCATATTAGATCACTCCCTTCTGATCCCACCAAACACAAAGCATTGTCTTCCGTCCATAGCGATTTATTCTTTCAGTCGATGTCGTCGGTTCTCCTGGAGTTACCCATGATGTTTTACGCTTAGGATTCTCGAAATAGATCCACTTTTCATCATCAGTCACAATTCGAGAAATGATTTCCTTTTGTTACCTGGCGAGCATAATTTCGCCATTGGTTTTTCGGTTTTTCTGCTGTCGTTCAGTCAATGCATGTGAAACCCATTTTCCCACCTTCTGAATCTTGCCCGTGACTTTTAAACGTATGGAAACTGCTTCTCGTGTCACGTTTAATTGATCCGCGAGTTGCTGTTGCGTTTGAGCGTCATCCTCATTCAACAAACCTTGCAATTCGCTGTCTGCAAACTTTTTCGGTGGTCTTCCACGTTCTTCGTTTATCAATTCAAAATCGCCACTTTTAAATTTTGTAAACCACGCATAGCACTGTGACTTACCAAGAGCATGATCACCGTAAGCTTCGACAAGCATGCGATGCGATTCTGCAGCAGTTTTCTTCAAATGGTAACAAAAAATCAATGCTGTCCTCACATCGTAGTTTGTAGGTACAAATTGCGCCATGTTCAACGCTATTAAACACTACACTATGACATGAAACTTGTCTGGTTGTGAGTTGCAAATGGTTATCAGCAGTCAAAACAAGCAAGTGGCGCCAAGGACGCAGTTTTACGGTAACCACAGTGACAGCTAACGCCGTCTATGCACAAATTCCGGTTTCATATTTACACACCTGGTACAGTAAAATTTTTCTACCGACGTATGTGTATCCAGTCTAAAATCACTACTATCTTTACATTGAGAGCAATAGAAAGGTGAAGAAGGCTGAACCTACCTGAAAAAATCCATTGTTTAGGCAAACAAAAAATAACGTTAACAGAGAAGATAGCAAACTGATCACTTAGCAAAAAATGAAGTAAGCACAATCTGTAATTTGCCCAAATGGCAAAATTTATCTTTAAGATTTTTTTTCAAACATATCGGTGCTCTAAATAATCCTACATGTCTGGCATATATTGTAGATGAAACAATTGCATATAATATGAATAATCAACAGAAACTGTGGGGTAAAACACTCCTAACCGCATTCCCCTTGTAAGACAACAGACTAAACCAACCCGTAAGTAGCGGGCCGGTCAAGATAGTCGTGTGGTCTGAGGAGTTAGGCTAGCGTCTTCAAGGTCGCAGGTTTGAATTCCGCCCGGGGCATGAATGTTTGTAGATTTTTAAAAGCATTGCACTGCCCCATTACCTGGTCGTGGGTATAATAGTTCGTATAATCCTTACAGGCCGAAGTCAATAGTTAATAAAATGGTCCATACAAACTAAAATAAAGTTTTCACCGTAAGTAACGGCAATTACTAAGAACAATTTATTTATGGCTTTTGGCATCTATAGATCAAACCGGAATAGAATACGAGAAAGTATGCTGGGAGGAGTCGACCAATACCTAAGTTGAAGGTAGCTTTCCGGTATTTTCCTCGTGTGGCTGAAGACAAATAATGAATATAAGAATATATGCTTTTGGCTGCATATAATAATGAAGTTAGCATTTCTCTGAAACTAATTTTACTCATTACTGAAGTACGAAGCAGGCTTTTAGTCCGTAAAAGTTATTTTCTGTTCACCTACACTGAAATTTGAAATACCGACGGCTTAGAACCGAAAAGGTGGGAAAACCTACTTCTATTGTGCCTTAATATTACTAAATTTACATGCATATTTTATTTAACAAATTAAAATAGCTCTTAATATCCTTTATATAGATGCATTGAGTACAGTTACTCTTGAAAATGGAAGAAAATTACCGTGACCGGGAGTCAAACCTGCATTCTCCGGTTGCCTGCTCTGCGCTATTCCATTTAACCTACCACAGTCACAACCAACTTGGATACTTTAAGCATTGCTCGCTCTTCTGGACCCACTACTGGCTGGTAGTATTGAAAGTCAAGGCCTTCTACTAAACGCGAAGTTTGTTGATAAAATAACTTTCGATCCTTCAAACTCTTATTACGGTACCACACAGTAAACCACAACCTCTCTGTTTTGATTGAAAATGCTAGTCTGGCAGCGCTTAAAATCATCGATCATGTATAATGTATTCTATGATAAATAATCTTGTTAATACTAATTAAGAATAGACTGTGAACATAAATAATGCTCTAATATATAAAATTAAATAATCTTTGCTCAGTCTTTAGAAACACAAGTGCAATAAATGTCTTGTAGCAAGCTGTTCAACAAAACTAAATATGGACTTCAATGATAAAAAGTTTTGGATTCCAAAAATGTTTTTACTATTCAAAGACGAGACTGATGCAAGTTAAAAGTGAACCCCGAGAAACTACTGCCACATGCAATTCACGTGAAAATCTCTTATGACCATATTAGGCCACTGGTCTTATAAAAACCTGAATACGCGCACTCAGCGTACAGGAGTTCTTGCTCTTCGTTATTTCGGCTTAGTTGTCCTTTGACTTTGTACGAAAGGTTGACCTTACGTGTCTTTCACACATTTTATTCCACTAGACAGCTTTAGACAGAATATATTATGTTCACGTAAGAGCCTTATTGTTCTCAGTTCTAAAATGTCTGTTCATTAATTCTATATACTGTAGGTGTTTGAATATATTTTCTGAAGCTTTGTGACCCAAATTCTAAAGTGTTTTGCAACTAGTCAAACCCAATACAGTTACAGGCTATTTATTGTAGGATAAAGAAGTCCATATTAAAAAGAAATATTAAAATATGCTTTCAAAACATATAAATATATAGAAATTGAAATCTTCAAATATTGTTTTGATAATTAAATACCAACAATAGTAACAACCATGTACGTATTATGTACAGTGCTAAAGCTGGGAGTCTATCAATTTCAAGTGGAGATGAATTGGGTTTGAACGCTGCTTACGCCGGTCATTCTAAAAGGTTTTCTCTGACAGTCCCACGTTACCAGCCAAGTGAGATAATAACTTAAATGAGGACCAAGGATCTTCCTTCGTATTTTTCAAAATTAAATCTTGATGGTATAGCAGCATATATGACTACTGCAACCAAGTTAGGTATTTAACATCATTCTCAGGCAGTGATTTTCTAGTAGGTAACGGTATAGAGCAAATGCGACTAAACAGAGGAAGAGTGGCAGTCACTATTTCAAATTATTGGTTTTGTGAACACGAAACGAGATTCACTTGAGTAAAATGGAACTGGCTATAATATACGACGAAAGATCACACTAATAAAATCACATACAGAAATGCACAAAGTTCTGGAACTTGTAAAGTAGGTTCACGGAATATTTTATGAGTTTGAAAATATCTGGTTATTTCAAACAAATTGATAATTATGATTTCAATGAAATTCTGTTTAAATAAAATTGAAATATTACAAATTGAATTGAATTGCAAGGAAATTCGAACATTTCCAAGTTTTGGGTTAAATTATTTGTATCACAAAAGAACTTTATGCACCACAAGATCAAAAATATATAAATAACCGGCAATATTTTGAAAATATCTAATAAAAAAAATAATGCATATCCTTACTACTTCTCACTCACTCATTCTATGGCTTTTGGAACTCGCAAGTTCATCGCCGTAGTAACGAACGTTCGCCATTGGATTCTATCCTGGGCAATATCAAGCTAGTTTAAATCACGAACACCTACTTCTTGAAGATCTTTTCTAACATTGTCCTCCAAACGACGTCTCGGTATTCCCAATGGCCTCTTTCCATCCGGACTTCCAACCAGAATAGAATATGATCTTTGTTTTCCCCCATCCGAGCTACATGGCCTGCCCACCTTAATCGTACAAATAATGAAATCACAACAACATCTGGTGAATCGTACAGTCCGTGAATTTCTTCATTATACAGTCTCCTTCATTCTCCAGTCATCTCGTCGCGTTTCGGCTCGTATATCTTTCTCAAAACCTGATTTTCAAATACACGTAATTTATGTTCATCTACTAGGGTCGTACTCCAACTTTCGCAACCGTAAAGTATTACCAGCAGAATAACCGTTCTGTATGTTTTTAATTTCAATTTCCTTGATATTAATCGCGATGTTAGAAGTTTTTGGACTGAATAGAAACATGCGTTGCTTGATACTAAGCGACTTTTTGTGACCTCATTTTTGCTTGTTACGTATGCTCCCAAGTATTTAAATTTGTTTACTTTCTCTATGACCTCATCCCTAATTATTATGATTTTATTTCCTTCACTCACTGTGTTTCGGCTTGTTATCATGTATTTTGTTTTATCTATGTTTACCTGTAAACCCATCTCATCGCAAGCTTCTACTAAGGTATCGGTGTTGCTTGTAGTGCATCTATATCGTCCCCCATTAAATCTACATCATCCCCGTATACAAAAAGTTGATTCAAACCATTCAATGATAGCCCCTTTTTGTCCCCTTTAATTTTTACAATCGCATATTCTAACGCAAAGTTAAACAGTAGTGGGGACAAGGCATCACCTTGCTACAATCCGTTGCGAAACTTGAAACTATCTGACATATTATTACCTATCCGTACTCTGCTTATGGGGTCGTTGAGACACATCTTCACTAGTTGAACAATTTTTTTCGGAATTCCAAATCGTATCAGGATACTGTATTACTTTTCTCTTTTGATAGAATCATATGCTTTCTTAAAATCAATGAATAGCTGATGAACCTTCCCACTGTATTCCCATTTCTTCTCCAAAATTTGTCTCCAGGCGAAAATTTGGTTCAACGTGGATCTATTTCTTCTAAATCCACATTGGTGATCTCCAATTATTTCATCTGTGTATACATTTAGGCGTGTTAACAGAATATTACTTAATACCTTGTAACAGGTTGGAAGTAACGAGATTCCGCGGTAATTATTACAGTCCGATTTATCGCTTTTTTTGAAAATCGGAACTATTATTGAGGCTTTCTATTCCTTTGGGAGCTCCTTTCTCAATATAGCACTTATCAATTAATATAGTTCCTTGATTAGTGCCGTTCCTCCTGCTTTAATTAATTCGGCTAGAATATTGTCTATTCCTGGTGATTTGAGATTTTTCAATTTCTTTACCGACATTTCGATTTCGATCTCGCTAGGTTCGGGAATCCACGGTTCTAAAGAAAATATTATTTACATTCAAGTTCTCGGTCAAACATGCATTTTTATATACATTTGCCGACTCAATGTTATAAATCAATTACCACAAATAAAAAATATAAACGGCAAGTCAATAAGTTCTTCCGAACATTGCTTTTGACTTGGATATTCTGTTAAGCTAACTTTCTGTTTGCTGGTCAAATGTCTCATATGTATTCTTAATTTGTAACTCAAAATAATAGTTTTATCTGTTTTCTACAAACTGTTCATCAGTTTTTAAAGCTAATGGCAGCTGACTCTTGCTTTCTAACACCCTTTGGAATCGCTTCTATTCGTGCAACGATTTTTTATAAATATTTTAATATAACGAGGCTGTCCTATTGATACTTAAAAACTTAAATAACATAGTTTAGAAAACAAGTATTTAGGTCCTCCTTGTTTTACTTGTATATTTTGCACTATAAAAAGGCAAAGCTATCCCCTGTGTGATGCGTGCGTTCCGTGAACGGCGCGTAGGGGATGTGGAGGTAGCGCTCCATATATTTTCAACCTACGGTACAAAGTGAGATGGAGTGGTTAGTCCCATGCTCGACTCACTGTAACAGAGTCGCAACGTGAGTCTCGGAGCAGCGACTCGGTTCGACTCGAGCACATACTGAGCGCCGACTCGACTCGAGCACATACTGAGCGCCGACTCGACTCGAGCACATACTGAGCGCCGACTCGAGTTGTTGACATCCCTAATTTGGACCCGGGCCGCCCGACTCTTGGTCAGACGCGCTATCGCCTGAGCCGCGGTGACTCCGCACTATATAAATAAACATTTTAACAAGGTAAGCATTCTAAGCCTAGACTTACTCATCCATCTAGTATACTCATTCATGAAGTAGAGCTTAGTTTTGGCATTAAGATAGGCAATTGTAGATAATAATTTGCCTATTTTAAACGAAGGGATATCATTCAGATCATGCCTTCCTTTTTCGCCTACTGGGCTACCGCAATATTTATCAGAATTACTACGCTATCAAAATTGTTGAAACAGGAATTCCTGTTTTTCTTATTACTGTTTTGCCTACTGTCAAGGTGAAAGTTAAAATTTTACAATAAAAATATAAAATAAATTAAAATAATTTTAAATAAATCAAATAAGATGAACATATAATAATAAAACAACTATATAAAGTAGTAAAAAAATGAAAATTGTATTATAATGTATAACAAGTCCTATACGAATGTATAAAAAAAAAGTAAATTTATTCCCCCCAAACCGCGGAAAAAGGGGCCCAGGTTTGTTCAATGGGAACTGGGTCATTAGAAATATCCCCCAACTCTCCTATCTCTCTTTTTTTTTATGTGTTTTTTTTTTTATAAATGTAAACGAGCTAAAGGTCCTATCGACTCCGTAGTCCGTACCTCGATGCCCTTCAGGGGTCGAGGTGGGGAAAAAGCTGGGGGATGGCCCGCCCCAATCTTGTGGAGAATCTATTTCCGATTCGTAGTGCCCCTCAGGCACTCGAAACAAGGTTGTGCCAAGAAGGCTAAGAGATAGGGGTGGCAAGAAGGGTCCCTAAATGAAATGTCAAGGTGAAGGGAATTTTTTGAGCTGTAGGATTTTTCTTGTGAATTCCCACATTGCATGCATAGAGCATAGAAAAGCTACATTCTGTACATTTATTTCAATAGCTAATTTTGCAATCACTACATCCCTCATTATTCCCCATAGACTGTAGTAATAATTTGGTGGCTCTAATTGTATTTTTAATATTAATCGAGTAGCCTATCTTGATTGACAGCCTGAAGAGAGAGTAAGAGTAGAAAAGAAAGAAATTCTTCGTTTTAATTGGTAAATGTCAGTAATTAAATCAGATATAAGGCCACCCTTTTCGTGTTTTTGAATATTGTAGACATACAACTTCATGTTAATTTGATGTTTTGGGAAAAGGATATCACAGCCACGGCGAACTTCGTTGGCACCAAACACAGCGGTCAGCTGTTAGAATACGAAGATTATTATATCCAATTAACAGACATGATTATGACAAATCTTGTTGGAAATGTACACTCGGATGCAAAGCACAAGTTATTATCCTTTGAGATGAGTCTGCAAAATCATCATATGTACATTCGCAGGGACGGATACCAAGTACGTTTACTTTCTTTTTGTTTTAACGTTCTTTTTACTTGGGTTTTTGTCATAGTATTCTTAATTCACAAAGTCGTTAAAAGCTGGATCTTATTGCTCCTGTGTAGAAACTGGTAGTCTATTTAGGTCTGTTTCAGCATATTAAGGCTCAATCTAAGTGGGTTTTCCCGCCTTTTTCATTTTACGTCAATTACTCAAATTTCATTAGAGGAAAACAGAAATTAACTTTCACAGACTAAAGTTCGTTTCGTCCTTCAATAATGAATGCAATTAGTCTTAACAAAATATTAATAGTAAACTCAGGATTGTGTGCAGCCACTTTTGGGACACAATAATGTCCCAATACTGTAGTACTACTAAGAAAGTAGTAAGAAAAGGAAACCTTCAGGTTCTACAGAAGGTCATGGTAAGGAGAGTAAGAAAATGTTTATAGTGCGAAATGTGAAGTCTTCACTTGAAGCTGGTACTCAGACCGAAAGCAGCAATAACAATAGCAATCGTAATAGATTCAATAGTAATAGAACTAATAATCGCAATGAACGAGGAGGTAAAATAGTAATAACAACAACAGGAATAGAAATTGGAGATATCGTAATTTTAACAACCGTAATAATTGCCGTAACCGAAGTGAGTTTCAAGGAACTGATATAAATTCAGGAGTTAGATCCGATGACAGAGGTAGCCATCAGTCTGACCACAGAGGTAGTAATTTTCTAAATTCAAATAACAACAATTCTAGTAGTAATAAAAGTTATAGTACTCCTCGAACGTGTATTCATTGTCAATGTGTTTAACCTACCGTGAGTAATCCACAGGTGCTGGGTACAGACAATACTAGGGGTACATGTGGTGCCTGTTCGGAGAAACAATACTGACGTTGCTGGGTTAACCTTATGACAGCAGAGGTTTCTCCTGACCATGTATCTCATGATTTAAACTCACAAGGCGGTCTTTAGTGGGGTCGACGGAGGACATCTTGATCAAACTTAGCCTACCAAGTGTTGATAGTGTTTCTGTAACTTCTGAGATGAGCACTCAACATTGTTATTTCAGAGTCAGAAATTAAGGAAGCTGTGGTTAAGACGACCGATTTAAATAACATAAAATGAAGTGTATGGGCGGTAACAGCACTATGACTTACGCCCGTCCCGAACCGATTTAAATGTTGGCATTATTGAAAATTTGCTCAAATATTGTTAAATTACAGGCCTACATTAAATTAATTAAATTCAGAGAAACCCAGGCCGGCTAAGATTGAACTTATAAAGATTGACTTGTGATAATGTCCCGGTTGTAGCTAAATCAAATCATATACCTTTGTCGTTAAGAAAGCCTTTTTGAGTTTTGTTTTCTAAGTGGTTTGAACGGGCGATTATTGTAGAACAATCAAGCTTATACAATAACCCAGTTCATGTAGTTCTGAAGCCACATGGAGTTAGTATTTACCCCGTTCTCGATATGCGTCTCCTCAATGTCAAGATAAGAGCTCCAGGAGTTCAGTTCGAACTTATTAAATAAATTTTGCATATGTTTTCCAAGGCTCTAATCTTTGCAAGATTTGCGCGATGGGTATTACTCCTTCCTCTTCACCCATATAGTTATAGAGAAAGATGTCGAGATTACAATGGGACGTGAATACTACTCTGGCTCACATTTGTGAAGATGAGTTTGCAGATCTTTTCAGATGTGAACAAGCTAATGATGAATTGTGTAAATTCGTCCGAGGCAAGATTGAAGCTAGCAAGTAGAATTATTGTGTAGATTCTGATATGATATACTATAGAAGTAAATTTAACCCTTATATTTGGCGTTTGGTTGTTCCTAAGTCTTTAATATCGAGAGTGGTTCAAGTAGTACACGATATATAAGACATTTTGGTGGTCAGAAATTTTTCCAAATTGCTCGAAGAATCTACTGGAGGAAGAATATGAAAAAATATTTTTCAAATTTCATAAATGATTGTCTGGTTTGTGCTAAAACGAAATCTACTTCACAGGTCACTGCTCGGGGAACCTATCATGTTGACTCAAAACATCCACATGATAAGCTTTCAATAGACTTGGTGGGCAAACTTCCATGTAGTTCTTCCTACTATTATATATTCTCTTTGTTGGATGTTTATTCAAAATTTTTGAGTCTGTATCCTTTGCGAACATCTAATACTAGGGAAATTATAAATGTTTTAATCAAGAGATATATCTACCATTATCTAACTCCCATGGTAATAATTTCGGATCAAGAATCACAATTCACTTCTCATTCTTGGAAGGATTTGTGTACTTCTTTGAGTATTCGTCATGTTAATACTAGCCATTATAACCCTCGGGGCTCGGTAGTGGAGAGATTTCATCGTGAATTGAATCGCCTTCTTCGTATGTTTTGTCATGAAGATCACAAAGCTTGGAGAGGTAGATTAATGGATGTCCAATCTCTTCTAAATAATTCTGTATCGTCAGTAACCGAATTCGCTCCGGCCAAATTAATTACTCCGCCACTTATTCATTCAAAAGAACAGTTTCCTGGCCTGAAGAATTGACCAATGTTGATTTAAGAGACATCAGTTAGTTTTGTCTAACACAGCTAAGAGTTATAAGAAAAATAAAGTACATTGTGCTGATAGAGCTATTCACCTGAAGGTTGGAGATTTGGGTTTCCTCAAGTCGAGAGATCATAATTCTGCTATTGATAAGAAAATAAGCAAGTATTTTTTTCAAATGTCATGGCCCTTTCTTAATAGAAGGTTTGGTATCAAATTGTGCTGAGTTAAAAAGTTTGACTGGTGAATCCATTGGTAAGTGGAATATTGAACACTTAGAGATTCAATTGCTCTGAATCCAGAAGGTCTGAGTACCTTGATAAATTACCTAACGTTTCTTCCAGCTGAAAAAAGTACGTTCAAGTGATAAGTTTCGCTGATTAGGCGTGTTCAGGAATTGTGGAGAGAGAGAGAGAGAGAGAGAGCTTGTAAATTCACATAGTTTGGTGAAATGTAATTCATGTTTTGATTTTCTTATGTTTATTGTTTATTTATTTTGGTTATTCTTCCTTCTTTATTAAGTATTCTTGACAATTCAAAGCAATGACAATTCATTTTAAATTTTATATAATTATTTAATAACTTTTAATACACAATACACAAACATTGTAACACTTCAGAGTTACACTAATTTGGAGACACTAACACTTCTATTTAATACATTTACACTAAAGTCTCTTTTATCTATACTTTGTCATTTCTTTTCCCTCTTTTACGATTCAATCTTCTTATGAAAGTAAATCTGCAACGATTATGTCTTTCCTGTCGTTTTCCCCTACTACTAATATATTTTTATATTTCTTGTTTTAACAATACATTACTCTAGAATAAAGGTGAAACATTGTTATTTACATATGTATGTATTTACATATACATACATATACACAGTGCTTTACATTAACACTTCTGTCTTTTATGTTTATTGAGTTGGAGTTTGATTTTTCTTTCCAAATTTTTATGTAAATTTTCAAGTTTTCTTATGTGATTTGGACAGAAGGTGGTCCCAGTCTTATTGAAGTCTTTCCTATTTCCCCTCTTCTGCCTTTTGTGGGGAGAGTATGTAATGAGTGGAATCACCGTTCCATGTCTTTTTGTTCTCTATTCAGTCCCCTTCCAAATTCAAATTACTGCCTTGGTCGCTTACTTGCTTGCTTTTACTATCTTGACCGTCTTATATATCTTCTGTGCTAAGGTGAAAAATTTCGTTCTTCGTTTAGTTGTTTTTTTTTCTGGCGGATTACTCCTTTCTATACAAACTATTTCGGCATATTATTTCTTGTTAATTATCTTCTTATTGCTTCGTTGTGTCTTCGTTCATTATTGGATTAAAACAACAGGATGTGTTGAATTGTGGTTGGGCGAATCTTCCCGCCAGAGTAAGCCTAATTTATATATTTATTTAATTCCTTAATTATAAATATAATTCTTTTCATTTTTAGCTTTTGGTTATTTTGCCTTTTTATTCATAATGGTAGTTGTGGAAATTCTTAGTTTGGCTTACTTGTAGAATACTGAAAATAGAAAATTAGAACTTTGGGCTTATTTCTCCTAAGTGGTTTCAGACGATAGACTTTCATCACATTAAATATCTTCACTGTGAGCTGTAGGACAATTTTCTCCTTTTATTTTATCTTTTCTCAAGTACAACTAAATTATTATTTTACGGTATAAATGCAGTTTAGTTACTCCTCTTATTTTCTTAAAAATTTCGTTGATGCTACCGTATTGTCATGACCGGAAGTAGTTTCGTTTTAGCACTCCGAGTGCATGTATTTTACGTTTTCCATTTTCGGTTAGTTTCTTGCTTCTTTTTCTGTTCAAATGCTTTTGACCGATAGAAATATCAGGCTTCCTACCTGATTGCTTGTAAAAGAATCTTGGGATCAGGTTGTATTACTCTAATTTATGAATTTATATATATTCTGATTTCGATTAATATTGTATATCTTTTCCATTGAATCTGACAGTCAAAAATTTGAACGAAATGTTTGATGAATACCGAAAAGTGTTTATACTGGATTTGACCCCAGACTGTAAATTTAAATTACGAAATTTTTGTAATCTGATGTTACATTAAATTTGTTTGAAAAATGGAATATTATCTAACAAGAATGTAAATTCAGTGGTTGACTTTTTACGAACTAGAATTCTACAATATTGAACTTGACATGAAATTTCGAGTGCCTGTATTAACTTCTTATTCAATTCGACTGCTTTCAAATATTTCATTCTGTTCAAACGAACATACGAAATTGTGTTATGACCATGAGTTTGTAAATTTGTAATGTTTTACGAAACTAAACGTAACTTATTTTTAATTTTCTACAAAATTTAAACTGGAAACTTTATGCAAAGTATTTTAATACTTCAACATTAATGTATTTCCTTCAAACTCTGAACGAATATCAATGTAGCTTACCGGAACAATATCTTTTCCTTCAGAGTAAAGAATGTATTTGTTGTTGAGCACATAATTACTCTGTGTAATGATATTTCAAAATAACTTTTTTATGCAAATAAGCAATATATCCAAAGGGCTTTCTGTTTAATTGACTTGAGTAGTTCTAGTTCAATTAGAAAGCTAAGGTAAGGTAAGTTGCTTTTAATGTGTAACGAATGTGCAGTAAGCTTTATTTTCATGAAGTGAAAAATCTTAGTGCTTCAGGTTCTACTGATTAGGTTTTAATAAGTTCTTCAATGTTAGATTAGTACATATGAGATTAATTTTTTTATCTATATTGTACGAGTTCTTCATAGAGAGTGTTCGTGAATCTCGTCAAGGTTTAAGTTTTTTTTCGCGAAACGTGAAGTGTTCTGCGACATTTTACTTGCATGGGTTTTTTGTTATGGATTAGCTGGGGTAAAATTCCGATTAAGGACTCCATCTCTTCCGGCGGTTCTGAGTGAATGCTACTAAACATTTCTAGTTTCCGATCTTCAAATATAAATATTTTATTGTATTTTCATAGGCGATTTTGGCGTGTGATGTTCACACCTTTCCAGTTATGAAACTTTCGGATTTCTGCAATTTCAGCAGTCATCATCCTCGAGTTTCCAGTATTAATGCTCCCTGTTGAAGGAAAGTTCCTTTTCTTCTCATTTCCTTCGTGATAACATGTTTACTTCTTGTTTTACTAGCATTTTTTGACAGTCTAGTTCGGCATTTATTTCATCTCTAAACATGGAAGGTACTGATATGGCACCGGTTACTTCAGATGTGAGCAGAGTACGAGCCCATGGCTGGTGAATTTTTTGTTAGACTTAAGACCTCTATGAATTGAGGCAGCTATCCAGGTTCCAGTCCATGTGTCATATTTCACCTTACGAGGTTTACACTGACTTACCTATTCCAGTTCTAAATGTTTTGATTATTTTCCGCTCTCCTCCTCGTCCTTTCTTTTGGGTGGTTACCCCGCTGCCGGGACTGTATTCTTGGTCTGATCGGCGTTGAGTTTCACATGTGATAACCTCGCTGTTGGAACTGTGTTCCTGATTTATTTAGTGTCTTTGTGCACTAGAGACGAGAGCTTGTGGGTTGTGACATATGAGTGACGACCGTAACAGGACGTTTGCTGTTGTGCTGTTTCTGTCCGGCGTCTGCTCCTTTGAGATGTTACAAGGCCTTAAAATGGAATTTAAGTAAAACAAAAGTAATGTAGAATCAACATGATGCAAGAAAATAAATAAATAAAGATTAACGGAGACACAATAGGTATAGTTAGTAGCGGCGTAAAGAGGGCGTGTGGGGCCCTTGCCCCAGGCCCCAATTGTCGAGGGGTGTTCCGCTGATCATCAGTTGGACGATATCGATAAAACTGGGACCAAATTCCAAAAAGTGGTGGTGGGGAAGTGATTCTTTAAACCAACTAAAAGTGCATCCTCTGGAAGGCAAACGTATTTCAGCGTGTACATACAGAATACACGTGGCCTTCGTACCAAACTAAAAACATTGTACGAAAACATTTTAAACAACAACTATCATGTATCTGCATTATTTGAGACTTGGCTCACTGACAGTCATTTTGACTGTGAACTTTCTGATTCAAGGTATGTTGTGATAAGAACTGATAGAAAACTATCTGCTTCTGGTAAAAAATCTGGTGGTGGAGTTCTGTTGACTGTAAATAAAAAAAATCCAGGACAGAGAATTTCCTCCCCTGATCTTCCTAGTATAGATTGTGTCCTAGCCAAAGATTTTGTAAATAATGTTACTTGTATGTTTATATGTGTTGTTTATATCTTCCCTGCTTCTCCTTTATCAGTGTATCAAGATTATTTTGGTTATGTATAGTGTATTACCACCAGAAAGTAGTATTCTCCTAATAGGCGATTATAATATTTCATTAGTAACAGGAACTGATTTCGATTTTCTTAGCTCAACAACAGTCTGTCATGAATTATACAACTTGATGAATTTTTACAATTTAAAATCTCTCAACAATGTTAGAAACCAATATTGCAAAACTTTAGATTTAGTACTTTCCAACTTTCACAGTATTATTGTAAGACATGAACATGACTCGATTGTTCCTGAAGATGTTCATCATCCTGCATTAATAGCTGAACTTCTATACACCAAGCAAGACAAACATACAATCAAACAACAAACAATAGATTACAACTTTTCCAAAGCCGATTATGAGCAATTATATCGCGACATTGCATCAGCAAATTGGGAGAGTGTATCTGATAGCTTAACTGTCGACGAAGCTGTCGATTCTTTCTATAATATACTGTATTCCAATTTCGATAAATGTGTACCACGTCATTACATAATCAAACTCGGCAGGAGAAAATGGAAGCAAACAATCTGCGATGTTATCATTATAATAAATTCAGGGTCAGTTCTACAATCGACCGCTCAACTTCTAGTCAGCGCTAAGTTATGGCCAACTCTCATTGGCCAAAATTAGACTTGGCCTCAACTTAGCGCTGACTAGGGGTGCGTTTAATTAGCAGCCTGGCCGTGGCCAACTGTGTTTAATTAGTAGCTAACAGGTCGCGCCACAGTCTGGCTGTGGGCTGACTAGAAGTAGGACATGCAGCTCGTTTTTGGCGGGGAGCAGAAGAAGCTGGTGAGAATCAACTGTTGCCAACCACACTATAATTATTGGGTTGTATAATAATTTGGATTCAAGTATACAACATATTCCTCGTTAGTATATGGGTTGCTATAGAACAATTGAAATTTTCTGTTAGTTAAAAATTATAAAAATTATTTAATAGGTATAGGAAAAAAAGTGTGTACAACACTTAACACGTCACGGTGACGGTTCACACTAACAAGATGTACGAATCATTAACTTGTTTTGTGTTAGTATGGTTATAGTTCACGAGATGGCTCAAGTTGATAACAATGTTTTTTGGAAAGTCAGTCCGAAAGATAATGCATTAACTAATTCGATATTAAGTTTCAAACACGTAAGTTGCTTTAAGAACTTCACTGGAGGATATTTTCTCGTGCTCTGAGCATGAGATAGTATTTTTCCATGGGAGGAAACCGTTATCTCGAAAGAAAACGCTGACATATGCTGTTAGTACGCAAGCGCTATATACAAGGAACAAGTATAATCTTGTAATTAATTTGAGTTCCACGTAACTATCGCCCTTGTGTGTGTCATAGAGAACCCTGTTTACAAGTGATTAAAATGACTTGAGTACTCTGTCCAACTATAACTAGCGTATACTGAGGAGGGACAGATATATTAACTCTCCATATACGCGGTATACAATAGCCTGAACAATTAGTAAATCTAGAATGTGTTCTTAACTATAACTCATGTGCACTGGGGGAGGGGCGTATATTATTACGGTAGTTCTAGACATTAGCTGCTTCTGTTGTACGGCGTTGAATATACACCAAATGCTGCTTTCATTATTTCGAATACGTAGCATGCATAATGTGATGTAAAATCAAGGAGTGCTGCTAAAACATACGTTCTTCTACATTATATCCTTGCACTCATATAACTCCCTTGGTTTTGCATCACATTCTGGGTTCTATATATCCAAAACGATCAAAGTAATAGTATTTAAAGTATCTTCAAACACAGTCTAACAGGAGTAGCTAATATAGAGAATAAATCCTCTTGTATTTCTAGACAGAGGCTCTATGGATTTACAACTCTCACTGCTTTCTTGAGTGTGCCTATTTTAACTATTAGGGCTGATTTTCATTCAATCTTTCGTTGCTTGCGATTTGGGTGAGTAGACAATTGAAACACGTGTTTTATAGCGTTTTGTATTGTACGGTAAGTGTGGCACGTATTTTAATTGGCTATTCACCCAAATCGCACGAAATAAAACTTGTTTTAATTGGCTACCCATCGTAATCTCAAGCAACGCAAGTATTTCAATATACAGGCAAGAAATATAGCTTATCAAAAAACAACTAACAGCGACAATTTGGTTAATTTGAACGGATAAAAAATACGGTTCTCTACATTGAGAAAATTTTCCCCCTCTCTGGTAATTGTATAAATCGGAAACTGCTAATTTCACGAAACCGTTTTAGAGAAGGTTATCTACATTTCAACTCTATTTCATCCAGTACTCACAATTCTAGTGTGTTGGTAGTCATACAAAGTATACAATCAACCACGCTCGGTCATATTCAACGAAGAAGGTAATCAACATTTACAATTT
>JAGDQP010038110.1:0-18307 GCA_022664845.1 Lepisma saccharinum
AAATATACCAATTGTATAGTCTTTGCAATTATTATGTTTCACTTCATACGCATTATATAAAGCCTTAAAATTAATAGGCTCAAATACACTACACCACATTCGATCATTAAGCAAATGTTCACGTTCTATTTCATTCCAGCCAAATCCCATGCAAGCATGAGCAAATTGATTACCTTCTTGTTGTACACATCCACCACAAATTAGCGGAAAACGAACATAATTTGCAGTTTCCATGGCTTCAAATATACAACTTTCCTCAATTATGTTTCGTTCACATGCACATATTGCTTTTCTTTCACTTTTTTCTTTCCTATCATGTCCACTATACATTTCATCACATTCACTTTGTTGTTCTGCTAATTTACTAAGAATATTTATGTCTTCCTGCATATCATCATAACTTCGTACTGCACAACATAATCCCAATACAATTTTGCACACATCTCCACTTTTAACTATCGTATCCATTTGCACCGATTCACTTTCCACCTTCTTCTGATTTGGTAACATGTCTATTTCCATACATGTTGTTGAAGAACAAGAGACCTCCGTTCCAGGTTTTGTATTTGTATTTACACATAGGGGGTACATACTGGTAACCGTTGTCTTTAATAGGGATGGACTGTTTGGTCTTTCTTCTATATCTATTTCACCAAATTCATTTTTCACCTCATTTGATTTTGGGGACATACACATTCTTGAAAAACAGGGAGCATCCATTCCAAGCTTTGTGTCTGTATTTACACATTGGGGGTACACATTGGTAACACTTGGTTTTAATAGGGATGGACTGGATGGCCTTTCTTCAATATCCGTTTCAACAAATTCACTTTTCGTTAGGGAATGTACACTGTTCTCTAAGGGTGCCACATTTAAAGAGTTTTTCATAGTCACATTACCTTTCATAAGCAATGAAGGACTCTGCGATCGGTTTTCAATACTTGATAAAGTTTCAGCAAAAGGTTCCACTTCGTTCACTATATTTAAAAAGCTGTCACTGGACCAACTATCTTCTTCTTCCAAAAAATCCATTATAAATTAAAGCTTCCTATCGTCAATAAGACACAGCACTGTTCAAAGTAATTAATTTCTTCAATTAAATACACGCAATACTGCACAACATAATCCCAATACAATCTTTTCAATCTTAAACTGCTTCTGTCTTTTCTTCCAAACTATACACCGACACCACCAACAAAGCTTCTATTAACACTAACTTTAAAACAACCCAAACAATTATAGGGCTTATACAACAATATTTTTGTGCCCAAACACAGTCATTTTAAAACACTTCTGCGCATCTCACATCTCTAAACCTTTTATTTTTTCTTCTACGTCAGTACCTCTCCCCCATTTTCTTCCTTAAAGACACCAAGCAGAACAACCATGAATCCAATCCTTTATCCACAAAAGTGCATGCAATTTCTCCAAGTACTCATCATTTCTAATTATTTCTATATATGTACACAAAAAGTTTGACAGTGTAATGCTATTATTGCAATGTATCTCTAAAAATATTTCATAAATTCCCTTACAAGTACAGTAAAGTTTCCCTACACAATTTCTCACTTAGATCCTTACAAATGTCAATGCAGTTGTGCTGAGCTGTGTCCATAGGAGTATGATTATAGCATGCTATACATGTTAATGGCAATAACGGTTTCCAATGGTCTATACTGCTTATTATACAATCAGGACTAACTTTGTTAGTACAACATTCACATACCATCATTATGTAGTTTCATCAGTACTTAGGTTCGAGTCTTTTGTTGACCATCTTTATAGAATTTGTTCACTAATCACAATATGTTGTCTCATTATCAATTGTCCAATAAAATATAAGCAAAACAAATGCCTTAAACCACATTTGCACAACTCAAATACCATCAATGTTACATGAATAACGTATTTCTTTAAGTCATTCGGGTTGACAGCAATATCCATCCTTAGTTGCGTTCAATAAATATTTTATCTAGCACAAACAACAACGAGTTTTCAAAACTTTTGTTATATTTTCTTAATCTACTCATCAACATATATCTTTATACCAACTTTCAGGTTTCTATCTTAAACGGTATGGAAAATGGTTCTTCCATCCGCCATATTTGTTTAAAGATGGCGACTTTTCCAAAAAATATTACATTTTCGTAATCTACTTGTCAAACTATGTCATTGTACCAAATTTCAGGATTCTATCTTAAACAGTATGAAAAATGGTTCTTTCGTCCGCCATATTTGTTTTAAAATGGCGACTTCTCCAAAAACTTCTTACATTTTCGTAATTCTTTTGTACTGATCAACGTTTCTACCAAGTTTGACGTTTCTATACTTAGCCGTTTAGGCTGCGTATTCCTTCAAAAAATAATTTCGGTGGCCATATTTGTTTAAAGATGGCGACTTTTGTACAATTTTCTCGTATGTCTGTAATTCTTTTCCAGTAGTCAACGTTTCTACGAAGTTTTAAGTTTCTAGGTCTATTCGTTTAGGCTGTGTATCCCTTCAACAAATCATTTCGGTGGCCATATTTGTTTAAAGATGGTGACTTATAAAATGTTTTCTTATATGTTTGCAATTCTCTTGCAGTAATCAACGTTTCTACCAAGTTTCAAGTTTCTAGTTCTAGCCGGTTAGGCTCTGTATTCTATCAAATTATTTCAGCGGCCATATTTGTTTTAAAGGTGGCTACTTTTGTACAATTTTCTAATATGTTTGTAATTCTTTTGCAGAAGTCAACGCTTTTATCAAGTTCCTAGTTTCTAGGCCTAGCCGTTTACGCTCTGTATTATTTCAAAAAATCTTTTCGACGGCCATATTTGTTTAAAGATGGCGACTTTTGTACAATTTTCTCATATGTCTGTAATTCTTTTCCAGTAGTCAACGTTTCTACCAAATTTCAAGTTTCTAGGTCTAATCGTTTAGGCTCTGTATTCTATCAAAACATCCTTTCCACGGCATTATTTGTTAAAAATGGCGACTTATAAAAACTTTTCTTAAATTTCTTCAATCTAATAATGGCAATACGTGTTCATATAAAATTTCATTTCTGTAGCTCAAACGATGTGCAAAATAGAGTTTATGTCGGCCATATTAGTTATAAAATGGCGACTTTTTAAAAATCAAAGGCAAAACCAGAATAAGTACATTTCCTAGCTTCAAAACCAGTATATACAACATTCACGTTTCGTCATGAGGTTTACGTCCTGCATTCAAACATTTTCAAATTTACCCACGCTTTCGGAAGGTTTTCAGTTCGAGTTTAGTCAAATTTTATTTTATTCAGTAAAATCACATGTTCTTTTATCTCAGTTTCTGTATATCTCAACGATATTCAATAATTTTGCTCATGTATACTATCTTTCTGTAATTTACCAACGCTTTCGGCAGCTTTTAGTACTATTTCCGTCAATATTACATTTTATTCAGTACAGTAGGTTCTTGTTTTTGTGTCAGTTCCTGTATATCTCAATACCAACTAATATTTAACATTCGTGCAATTTACCAGCGATTTCGGGAGCTTTTCTATGCAAATTTAGTCAAATTACATTTTATTCGGTACAATAGGTTCTTGTTTCTGTGTCAGTTCTTGTATATGTCAATACCAAGTTATATTCAACATTTGTTTCAATAAGATACAACAAACGGTCTAGTAGACGTTCAAATGTATATCAGCAGTAACTCAATGAAAGCCTTTCTTCAATTCAAAGGTCCAACTAAAGTAAGCACGTTTCCTAGCTTCAAAAATCCGTATATTTCACATTAGATTCAATAAGATACAACAAACGGTCTAGTAGACGTCCAAATGTGTGTTAGTTCAATATATAATTATGTCATAAGGCGACATTCTGCCATCAGCATTATTCCTAAAACAAACAACTAAAGTCTTCACATATGTATTTATCAGTCAGCATTAGTCAAATGTTTGAATACGCGTCCAAGTATTATCTTCAGTAACCATCACCACTATACCACAACAACCTTAATGTTAAACTTTAACCATTGGATCTGCCAGAAGGCAACAAAATCTAACAGTTGCAGCAACTTAAACTTTAAACAATGGATCTACCACAAGGTAACAAAATCTGACACTTGGAGCAAGTTAAACTTTAAGTATTGGATCTGCCGCAAGGTAACAAAATCTCACACTTGGAGCATGTTAAACTTTAACCGTTGGATCTTCCGCAATGGCATTCTTTTCTTTCAACACAAGTCAGCAAAACAGTCAAATTACATTTTATTATGCAAAATCGGTGTTTATATTTCTTCATATCTCAATTCCAATTTATATTCAATGATTCTTTCCGTGTTCGTTACCTTTCTGTAATTTACTAAGGCCTTTGGAAGCTTTTCAGCACAAGTTTAGTCAAATTACATTTTAATACGCAAAATCTGTGTTTATAATTCTCTCAATCAAGCATCAACCCTAACTAAAATTATATCAAACGATGTTACTGCCAATACAATGTTCCTAGATCTTCTTAATATTCACAAGTATTTGAAGTATCTTACATTCATGTCTCATTGTCATCATTACCAATAAGCACTTCTTGTTTTCTTTTTAAAATAATACTATCACAATTGATTCCATCAACCAAGCTGGGTAAATGATTCAGGCATCCGTTCTTTTTTTTCTTTTTTTTCTTAAACTAAATTGGCGTTGGCCTCTAGGCAATGACTTCATTATCTCCAGTTGTGTTGTCTGGTAACGAAAGGGTCGCGAAGAAAGAAGGTAAGTCTTTTTTTTTCAAAACTTATTAATTTGCTGTTCTTCTTCTTCCGACAAGATGAAACAAGATTTCAGGACCAATGCGTTTCTCTCTTCCAAATGAGGTAAAGGGGTGAGGATTTTAATTACGTAGTACGTTTTTGTGTCGCAAAAACAATTAGCGAGCTATCAATCCCCGTAGTGGAATTGTGTGTCGTCTATAGAAATTCATGCAACAAGCACGTGTTTAATTAATGTGTAATTAAATCTCGTTATACGAGGATGCGTTGTCCCTACTGCGTTCGATATACATACAGTCCAACTTCAGAAGAATATTACTATTTTGACTGCTTGCTAGTATACTGTTACTGTACTTATCGTCTTCTTTTTCTTTCCATATTCATGTATCGGATTTCGTTACTCGTTTGTTTTCCTTGCTTGTGGATAATTTTGCAATGCAGACTACTTTCACAGCATCCTTTCTTGTAATTTATCTACTAATTGTCGCATTGTCTTTAAATTTATTATTGGATGAGATAAGAAGATGTGTTGTAATGTGATTGGTTCATCTTCCCGCCATGTAAAGTCCTAGTATCTTGCTTTGTATGATTTCTTCAATAATTACGTTTATTTGTTTTTGAAGTTTGCTTTTTGGGTTTTGTTCATCATGGTCGTTTGGTTCGGAATGATAATTTGAGAAATTCTGACATTTTTTCATAACTGGAGGGTCTGGTAGTCCTGTCTATTTTTTGTGGATGTTTTTTTGGAGTTCAAGATGGGGTTGTGTTTGGCTTTATGCAATATAGAGAGATACAGATTGGAACTTCAGCTGCAGGAAACTGCCAATTGTCCCTGTACAGAATTAAATATAAATTTCGTAGGAACATGAAATAGAATTGTCAATTGGCACTACAGGTAACAGTGAACCTTAACGGTGTAGATCACCCCCACCATCTTGGTACGCACTTTCGATTGATTTACGTGGGAATTGTTTTACTCGTCTTATATCTTTCAGGAGCATACTTTTAACTTCTGTTTTCTTCCAGTTTATCGTCAAGTCCTCTTTTACTCATGCTATTTTATAGAAATGCAATATTTTACACACGAACCGTATAATTTCCCGTTAACATATTGTGATTTATATAGCAAACTATTAATAATACATTATACTTATATATTTGAAGAAACTCCACAAACCAAAACCATACAAGAGTCAAAATAGCCGCCAAGACAAATTTTGTGAAAGGAGAACTTAAATATTCTACTTCTGAGAAGCATAAGACGAGTAAAAGAATTTCCGTGTAAATCAATGTGAAGGTCATACCAAGATGGCGGGGGTGATCTACACCGTTAATATTTGATTATAGTGTATTATGATGTCCGTCGTTTCCTGCTTGGTCGAAGAAATTCATTACAAGTTTCGTTAGTCTGAATCGTCTCTTCAAGACGCCATCTTTCGGAAGGCAGTTTCAAGTTTTAAGTTGAAATTAAATTGAAGAGCTGTAAAACTATTTTACGGGGATTGGAAGACAGACTATTGGTTAAAGAAATACTCTTCCAAATCTTCTTAGCGATTTATCATAAAATTTACGATGTGTTATATATGTGTATGTCAGAAATTTTTGTAGTACAAGGTGAAACCTCTGAAATGATAGGCTAAGTTAGTACACGGCGGACATGAATCTGTTTTCACCCACCTGACACCGTGCATCATGGGGTTGCCAAATCCTTAGAACCAGTTTCTTGACATGAATCTGTTTTCACCCACCTGACACCGTGCATCATGGGGTTGCCAAATCCTTAGAACCAGTTTCCTGACATGAATCTGTTTTCACCCACCTGACACCGTGCATCATGGGGTTGCCAAATCCTTAGAACCAGTTTCCTCCTGTTGTTTATTATTTGACATTTATTTATTGAACTCAAAATTTATAAATTTTATATTGGTGTAAATGTACTTTAGGGTCCCCAACTTAAATTGTTCTATCTCGCTTGATGATAATTTAAACCTACGTCATGACCGAAGTTAATTCATTTATGCTCCGTGTATTATATTTTCTTTTTTTTCGTTCCTTTCTCGGTCATCGATGCACGGTTTTCGTTTTGTCTTGATTTCTCGTTACTTTATCTTTAACCGGTTAGGAGTCAGGGATCCTACCTGCTTACTTATTAGGAAATGTATAGACTTGGGGTCATGCAAATTATTGAAACGTAACAGTTAATTATATTCCTATTTTTCGATTTATGTTGTATCAAATTTTATGATAGATTGTCATATAATTACAAGCTGAATGTTTGAAGTGACTATACTGGATCTGCCCCCAGAGTGTAAGTTAATTTCTAAATACCTCGAAATTTTTTCCTTTTAGCAATAATTTATATTAAAAAAATGAAATAATATCGAAAGAATGTAAAATTCAGTAGTTTTGTTTAACCGGCAAGGTTCTACAATACTACACTAATTTGTTTTTTCAAGTTCTTAAATGCTTGTAATGAAATCTCTTGTTCAAAACTCTAATCATTTATATCAAATTTCATTTCTTTCATTCTGTATAAACTACGTATGAGATAGTGTTATTGTTTTTTTCTTTTATTATGAATTCTAAACTGGTTGCGAAAGAATGTAATGAAAATTAAACAAATTCTGTAAGATTTAAAAGGAGAAGTTTGACAATGGGCTTTCGAGCTCCAATTTTACGACGACCTAAATTTTGATTAAGAATTCAAGAATTAAATTTCAATAACAATGTTTCCTTCAGAGTTGATTATGTATAATTGTAGAGCACATAATTGCTATGTAAATATTGAAATTTTCAATATCTATATATATGCAATAAAGACTAATAAAGGGATCTACTGTTTAAATTTTGACTACAGTAGTGTTAGATTAATAGAAAGCTAAGGTTCAATAAGTGGTTGCTAACGTTGTGATTTTTTTTATAATCTTGCTCTGAATAGATCTTTATTTCCAGGGTTTATTGAACATAGTTTAATGAGCATCTCTAAAGATTACGAGATTAGTTCACGTGAGATATTGATTATTTCTTTCGATTTTAATTCCTTTCTTTTTGTGCGTTGACGAAGTCCAGTAAATGCGTTCTTAAAAATTAATAGTTTTTAAAATATTTTTTTTATTTTGTAAATGCGAATGTTTTGTTACGTGGTTGCAGGTATGGTTCCTGGAGTACCAGGGTAAGCTTCCGTTTATGATCTCCAACCATATCAGTACTGAATTGCCACTCATAATTTCTAGTTCCTGATCTTCAAACTGGAATATTGGAGATAGTTGTTTTCTTTATCTACGAGATTGATGTGTGTTGTTCGCACTCCTTCTTCATTTCAAAACGTCTGTTTTCGTCTTCGTTGCAACATTCGTTTTGAAGTTCTCGTATCGAAAATTTTATAATTTTAAAGGAATTCTTTTACCTCTTATTCTCCCTTAAGATCGCATGTTTACTTTGGGTTGTTTATTAGCACTTGTGTGGGTTAGATACTGCCCCTTTTCTTCTCGAGCACGAGAGGTGTAGCTACTACACGGTCAAATTTAATTTAGTTGTTTAGTGATGCACATGTCCCTGGCTGGTGGATCTGTGCTTAGTCATTAGACCTCTTGTTAATGAGGAAGCTATCCAGGTTACAGTTCCATGGATCATGCTTAGAGCTTCACTTGGAGTCTTCGTTGGTTTATGTTCTACCAGTCCTGAGTGTTTACTTTCCCTCTTTGGGAGAAACCCCTCTCATCTTCTTTGGATGGTTACCTTGCGCTGGGACTGTGGTCCTAGTATGAGGTTCGCTTGTGATGAACCAGCCGTAGTTACTCGTATGCTGTCTCTGTCTGGAATCTGCCCTTCAATGGAAGTTTATGTTCCATTGAGCACTGTGCTCCCTCATTTGAGGGTGTTTCAAATAACCTAATGGAATAACCTTAATATTCATAAAAGAAGGAACCATAGTTCTAGTACATATTTGCATATCTATTCATGACCATCCAGCATTATAAAAAAGGTCGCTCCTTTGTTAGATGCATGTTGTTAAGTCCATAGGTCTACTAAATTAAATGTTCGAATTAAGAAATTTATTTCTTTGCTTATATTACAAACTGAGGAAGAAACCTCCTTATTAATAGTTGTGTTGAAATCACCTGTTATTATTACATAATCACTGTTACGACGTGGGATTTCAAGTGCTAAATCACGAGCTATCATCGTTTCCCTCAGGTGCGTATTATGCGTGCCAACTGGTAAGTATACACAAAAAATGTGAAAGCTTTTAATTTGCATGCCAATAATACGGCCAGATTCGTGTAAAAATACATCATCATAAGTAATGTCATTACGAATGAGGATTGAGCAACCTGTTGTTGTTTCCGTATTTGTATTGTGAATTGCCTGATAATTCGGGACTTGTGTCTCGTAACTTATAGTTTCTTGTAAAGTCACTACATCAACATTCTCTTGGTACACAAATCGACGTAAACTATTTAACGTAACCTGATTGCTAGCTTGATCATTATTAAAAGAGCTAACTTTAAGAGTTTGCATTTGGACAACTAGCAAAATTAGACCCCCACAGTAAATAACGAAATTGCTTACTGGCGATGATATTGCATAAATTATGACGAAATAATATCCACTGCGCTTATACAACATACAAAAGAAAACGGTAAGTTTGCTCAAATATCACCACTAAGAAACAGAATACAAGTAGCATGTACTCAAGCGCAAAGGCATCTGTTATTTACGAGTCACTAAATGCACCTATATCCTCCGAGAGCCCTACCACATCAGTGAACACACCTGCTTTCTGAACACTCATAATAAGACTGGTTTTTCGTGTTTTCTTTATCTTTTTTAATTATATGCAATTCACAAAACTGAGAGGCAGACAATGACGGCCTCTTACATTGAAGACAATCTACCGATTCCGGACCAGAAGACGTAAACAAAACTTTAGCTTTCTTATTTTCGTTAGTAACAGTATGTACCCGTTGTTGCGATGCTTGTTCACCACTGGTTTTGTCACAATCACTTAATACTTGCTCGGTGGAATCAGTAATGCCGTGGGCATATACATCCACTAGAGAATCAACAACCACATCACCTTGTAGAAACTTCTTTTCAAGGTCGGCAATACGTAGTATGCACTCTCGGATACTCGTATTTTGTGAAAAACGGGCGATTGACCTTGACTAGCACTAATTATAACACTATCAGCACGCATTCGTTTCTTCCATCTATTGCATCGGACTGAGGAGGGAAGGGTGGGCTGGATTCTTTCTCATTATCCTGCTCAAAAACTGCACGGATACTTCGTTTTGACTCACTATGTACTTCTAAACAGCAGGATTGTCCAAAAGCTGCACTGCACTTTTTTCCATGTGTACTTGCTTTAACTCAAATTTATTCTTACTTTCTATCTTTACCTTTTCACTACCTACAATAGGGAATTCTTCCTGAGGAAACTGAAAAGTAGGCTTTGTACTACGTGTTTCACTGACTTCGCTAACACTAGGTTCACTGAAAGCTTCTTCGATATTTAAACCAAGTCAATATATTAGCACTCGATGGGGATATATTATGGTAAAGCGTAGCGGAGGCTTGTCCACTTCAGAAAAAAACGACGTCCACTATACACTGAGTAGGGTAACTTCTGAGCATGATTAATTTTGACTGACCTTGTCACTGTGCCATATTGAGCGAAGAAGGCATTAACTTGTGCGTCACTGACTTCCAGCGGAATTATTCCAACACTTATTGTTAAAGTCTCAGGTTGCTCCTTAACCACTGGCAATGGCGTCACTACAATGTTCATGCGAAATTGTATAACACCATGACTATCTTGTAACACTTTGTTCACTAATGTAGAGTTTCCAAGTTTCAAAAATATTTTTTTAAAATGATAATTAAGCTCAAACGACAAAATGTCACTAGCTGGATTTTCAACTGCTCCCACATATTCTGTTGTGTAATCTAATTACTGGGTTTCTCTGGTAATGTGTGTAAGTCTATGGAAATCGTATTTCTTCGAATTATTGATGAATTATTATATACTGATATTTTACTGAGTAATTAGAAGAAATTAAACTAAGCCAGTAATTTAAACAGGTACAAAAGAGGGAAACTTCCGTAACACACATCGAAATGCACTGAAGTACGAACACTTCACTGGATCCAGGAGGAAAGACATCCTCCCTCTATCGCTGCATCGAGCGAACTGGTGATCCACTATACCGTACAAACAGATGCTCGAAGACGGCTTCCGAGTAGAGTAACGCTGATGCAACAGCTAGTACTAAGAAGAGATTATAAGTTCCTGACCCCACATAAGGCACTTTTGCTTTTAACAAATGTAAAGAACGTTTCCTCTTTTCATCTTTCTATATTCTAATCTACCGGCAGCATACTTTGCAACGGAACGTAGATACTTGAGTTAGATAAATTCCAGATTAAAACGATCGAAAAATGCAGGATTTCGGGCTAAATATCTAACAAAAAAACAAAACAAAAAACCCTGAAATTTAAAGGAAGGCTTGTTAGTGGTCAGCTTACAACCAAAATTGCAACTTTTATTTTTAATTGGCTTGGTCAGTGCAAGCGGATAATATGTTTATATAACATATTACTACATTGCTTGAAAGGCACACTTTTAACTCCTATGAACAACTTTATTTTTAACAAACCACTCAAAAATAAAAATTGCCGTTTTTACTGTGATTTGAGCACATACAAAGCTTCCTCGAGACCAAATTTAAGAATATTTTATGATGGCCCATTTGAGAAATTTTAGACCCAAATCCGGCATTTTTCCTGTAGCAGAAAAGCGCTGTGATTCAATGCCACGGATTTTTCTACACAATCATTCTGTTGATAGTTCTAAACATCACAACAGAAATTGCAGTCTTATATTCAGCTCCTTCCCCAAAATATGGTGACCTTCGTGAAGATACCACATTCGCATTTGCATCGTATGGCGAAGAAAATCCGCTGGTATTGACCAAACCATTACAAAATAAAAGTTGCAATTTCTACTGTAAGTTGGTCACATACAAAGCTTCTTCGAAACCACATTTCAGATTGTTTTATGAGGACCATATAAGATACTTAAGCCCGTTAATCCGACATTTTTCGCAAAGGGCTATGTTTGAACACCCATAGAAAAAAAGGCTGTGATTTAATACAGAAACTCTTTTGGGAGGTCTAAACATGACAAAATTTTGCAGAAATTTATTCAACTTCTAAACCCATAAACTTGGTTTAAAAATCGAATGTTAAACAATTTGTAACGTATTTTTCAACCTAATATTTGGAATAAAGAAATTAATTTTAAAAGACGGGATTCCATATCTTCGAAGTTCACTTCAAGAGCTACCCAATAGCTTTTAATTCAGCTCTCTAGTTCTAGTTTTCGAGAGCTGAATATGCAGGTTTCCGTACATGTCTACGGGAGTAAAAGACGTCACCCACCATGTTGGAAATATGGTCGCCCCGGGAGATATAAAAACATAAAGTTTGTTTCGAACGTCGTTCTGATATCTTCAGGTATGTAGGAACCCACAAACAAAAAATATTTCTTTTTCAAAAATGGTGATGTAACCATTTATTCTAAAATTGGATCATTTGTCCAGGAACCCAATTTAAATATAACTAACCTAAACCAATCTAATCTTCCGTATCTAAAATCGCTAATGTATAAAATGGTCCACCTAGCGTGACTCAATCTGGTGGTGTCTTAATAAAACAAATCTTGGCAATATTTTTCTGGTTGTAAAATTAGCGCATGGTTAAAACCCTTAAAGCCTTCCATATGAAAAAAGCATTTCAGACTATTGAACTGAAAACCTGTGGAAAGAAACTAAAGTACAATTTAGTGTCCTCAGCGTTCGTGGGGATCGTAAACTTTGGGGATATTGAACTTGCGGTTTGCAGCGATGATCCGACTTTGGATATTTTCCCCTTGTAACCTTATTCTCTTTTGACAGCCTTTGACTATTTCGAGAAGGTAAATGGAGACGTAACTTCCGTGTGACAAATAGCTGCAGACAAAAAAACTTTTATCTGTATTTATAGAAGCAGAAGGTACAAGCATCTTTTTATTTCAATGTAAGAAGGTTAAAATTGTTTAGGGTAATCTTAATATTTATTCGTTTAAAGCATTATATTTCAATAACAACATGTTTAAATGTTCGTAAATATCTAAATTGAAGATACTAAATGCTGTAATATATCATGCTAAGTTTTGTAAATTCAAAGAGAAAACATTTGAAGAATAGGTTAATTCACGTATTTATGAATTAAGAAGTAGATATTTATGTTCTAACATAATCGATTTGAAAGCGATTTTTGTCTTATAAAAGGTGTAAGCTGAAACGTTTGTTATAGAATATCACAAACACTCAATTCAAAAACTTACGATTGTACAAGTCTTGCACTGGAAAATAAACTAAAAAATACCTACTTCTTACTTCATCTCTATCATAGATGTTCCCTCAAACTTCAGGATGAATTATAGCGAAAACTCAGACTTGCGACACCAACATCACACTAACAAATGCAATAGTTTCAATTGGAGGAAAATACCGAGTAACACATAAAGCAATTTAAACTAAGTCATAACCCCAGTCTAGTTCTGTTATCTCGGCAACCATTACAACATTGTTATCAACAATCACACTAACAACACACTTATGAACGAAAATTGAAAGTTGTGCAGTCAAAGTGGGCTTCGCGACTGTTTTCCACTTCTGCTCAAACTCTAACGTTAGGTCGCTTGAACTACCGGATGCGTGGCTTTTTGCAGTGAGAAAATACGGAAGCCTGTGGGAGAAGGCAAATTCTCGTCAATGTATCTCCGTTCCACAAATTTTATCTTCTCTCTTGGGTACCCTTAGGGCTCTAATGTTATGTCAATTGCGTTAAAGGTGACCTAACGAACACATTACCCCTGAAATATTTAAGCAAAGTCTTGGGACTTACCCTGCAGTTTCACATATTTATCTAGTCGAATTGAGCAGTAACATAAAGTCACTAGTACTAATGATCTCTAACGTACCTGAATGATTTTATCGAAAAAAGGTTTATGGAAGGTTTGCGGGAGATTTTTTTTTATTTGGGGCCCACCCCTGCCTCTTAGCATGCTTTACACAGATTAAGTTGTGCACTTTTGGGGGCGTGCAACACGTACATCTTAATACTTCTTAACCTGGGCCAGGCTTGTTCCTAGGGATTGTTGGATTGCCGGGATTCCGGCATTTCAAGAATCCCCTGTGTTCCTTTTGACGAGGCAACTGGTGTTGCGGGACGGTCTTGGACCAGGCATCCAAGGGTAATCCTGGTCTTGGTTAGTAGTTGGAACATGTTGCTGGGGGGAGTACCTATCTACTTATATACTTTATTTTACAAAAAGAACATACAAACAGATTTAGACGACACAGACATCATAGGACAACACAACACATAACTTGAGTGGCTTCTTCTTCTTTTCTTCTGGTCTTCTCTGTCCTGCAAATATATAAGAAAAAGAAAGCAAATGATTAGTCTTCTTCTACTTCTCCCTTTTAGGCTTGCCTCACTAGTCATCGCAGGAGAGATTTTTCTTCTTTCTTCTATTTAGGGACTCTGTTGTTTCCTCTGGTTGTTAAATTGTTTAATTTCCTTCATTCATTCACTCTTCACTCACTCACTCATGGGATTGTCTTCTTTTAATGGAGAATATATGCGGTTTCCGCAGCCACACGGCTTAATATTTTCACTTCACATTCGCACGCACTCACGGTATAGATTTCACCTGGTTCCCATCACCACACATTCACTACTCAACAACACGTATACAGCGTCTGTTGCTGCGGTTCCAGCAACGCACTGATTTGCTACTGGTTTCCAGCAGCCACACAAATATTCCAATTTATCAAGTCTTTTACTTTGTGCACATATTGTTTTTCTTTGTTTTTATGTCAGACGTGTTCTGGTTCGCGGTTGTCTCGATCGCGGACGACGCGGTTGTGGCGGTTTCCATGCATCGGGGGTTTGGTTGACGCCGCGCCCTTAGACCCAGATCTCCTTCCACAAATTTCTTCCTGTGATAAGATGACACTTTTGTCGCTACCTCCCGGAGGACTGCTACTAGCTCTGGATTTCGCAGAGCTTCTGCGACTGTCCTGTCCCCCAGAAATGCTCGTTGTTCTTCCACTAGTTGGGCTGTTTCTCCGCATCTTAGCACCACATGGACTGGGGTTGAAACCACACCACAGACGCGACACAGGTTACCCTCGATGAGTCCAAGATCCCTCAGCCTCTGCCTGTACGGGCCGTGACCAGTTATTAGATGTAGTAGGCCTCCCTCTATTTCCACTTGCATCTTCATCCTCTCAGCAACGTCTGGAAGAATACTATGAGTTCTTCTTACTTTAGGTATATTATCCCAGAATGTTTGCCACGCACTGGTCAGAATCTCTCGTATTTCGCCTCTGTTTTCCGCTTGTTGATGTATTATCAGCTGTATCCTGTCTTGCCTTCCTTTTTTGAGCCAGTACGCGGCACCCATTCTTTCCATTTGCAGGTGCATGGGCATGGTCGCGGTCGCGATTTGGAGTGCCTCCACCGGAGTGGTTCTGTACGCTCCTGTCAGTCTGAGTAGTAACTGTCGTTGTGCTTTTTTTATGATTGTTTGTTGTTTCCCATCATCCATCCGGTGGCTCCAGACGCTGGTGGCATACCCTACTAAGGATCTGATTATGACGTCATTGTACATCCTTATTATTTTCATAGGCACTTTAAATTCGTTGGTTGCTATATTTACAATTTTAGGAGAAACTTTTATTGCATTATTTTTTACTGTATTTACGTGGGATCTAAAATTAAGCTTTTTGTCTAAAATTATGCCTAAGTATTTAAATTCGTTTACTCTTTTGATTGTTGTGCCGTTTACTTTTATTATCGGACCTCTGTTGAAGTTCATGTTTCCTTTAAATAGAACATATTTAGTTTTCTCTGCTGATATAGTTAATTTATTATTTTTGCACCATGACGCCATTGTTGTTATTATTTCATTTGTCCTATTTTGGATCTCATTTCTGCTATTTCCTTTGATAACTACCGCCAGGTCATCCGCGTATCCGACGACCCTTTCCACATGTTCCATATTATTTAGCACTTCCAGACATGGCTGAAACATTATATCCCAAATAATTGGGCCCAGCACAGATCCCTGGGAGCATCCTTTATTTGGTGATTTTGCAATGTCGCCTTCAGCCGTGTCTATTTTTATTTGTCTATCCTGAAAGTAATTTCTTAGAACCATCCATACAGATGAATTTATTCCTAAATTATCAAGCTCCTTTAGTACTCCGGGCCACCATACATTATCAAATGCGCCTGCATATCAAAGATAATTCCTGTTACATACTTACAGTTGTCTTGTTTGAGATTATTTATAGAATCACAGATTCCGTTGATCGCATCCTCGGTCGACTTCCCTCGTCGAAAGCCATATTGTAGAATACAGTTTTGTATGTTTTCTCTTTTTTCGTTTATTTTTGATGCTAAAACTTTTTCGAAAATCTTGCTGATAATGTTAAGTAGGTAAACCAGTCTGTACGATTTAGGATTCGACCGAGGTTTATCATCTCCCTTTAGTAGCACCACCAGATTTGCGATCTTCCACGGTTTAGGGAATGTTCCTTGCCTTAGATATTCGTTATAAAGTCTCATCAGGTAAGGTGTCCAAATTTCCATAGAATTTTTATATATTTCTCCTTTGCGGGAGAGGCAACTTGACGCCAAGGTGGCTGATTCCACAATATTTTTACTTCCTTCTCTATTCCGATTATAGCACTAACGTTGAGTCGCTAGCACCAGCGTACATTAACAAACACACATGGTTTAACCCGCGAAAAATTTAGGGAAGATTATGGGGCGGGGGCATAATAGATGTCCAGCTGGCAGCCTCCAAATTCTGTCTTTCTTACCATTGAAGCAATAACGTTAGTCTCTGGTGCAATAATTTGTATAAACGAATATATGAAGTTATATTCGCGATAGCCTTACGGTGGGTTGTGGGAGAGGCCAAACTGACGTCACACTGACTCCCTACGTAGTTCTCTAGCTTCTCTCTCGGGTCGCATTCTAGTACTAACGTTGGGTTACCAGAACTGACATCCACTAATGATACACTAATGAACACACAATGGTCTAACCTGTAAAAGCTTTAGGGAAGTTTACAGGGGGCTGTTTTTCACTTCTCTCTTTGTTCCCATTGGAGCACTAACGTTACTGTCATGTGCACTAGCAATCACTAATGGTGTACTAACTATGCACTAGCTATCTCGTACATCTAGATACGCATGGGTCTGAAATTTTTTTCTGGGTGAGGCAAAATTGATGGTAAGTCTGTCCCAAACATTTATTTTGCTCCTCCTCTGTTCCTATTAGAGCACTAACATTGGGTCTCTAGCACTAACGATGCACTAACGAATCCACGTGGTTTAACCAGCGAGAGCTTAACGAAAGTGTATTGGGGGGGGGGGGAACTTGACGGAACTGTGGATATTACAAGTAAAAATTGATGCCATCGGGTAATCAGTGTAGCCAATCTAGCATATTGTTTGATTTTTTTCAAATAGAGCTATGTCAGTTTATTGGATATATATGGTATCCTCTAGTGATTGTAAACAACATACGTGAAGCACAAAACGCAGTGTTGCAAACTGTGAATATTATACCAGATTAAACATGAAAAACTACAATGTTTTCTCAAAAGAAGGGAAAACTTTCATAGTTTACAACATTGCGTTCTGTACTTCCCATGTGTTGTTTACGATCACTAGAGGATCCCAAATATCTAATAAACTGACATAGTTCTATGTGAAAAAAACCAAACAATATGCAAGATTGGCTACACTGATTACCCGAAGGCATCAGTTTTAAACTTCTAATATCCACTGAACTTACGAAAATAACCTCCCGAAAACTAAATGTTATTTTAGTGGATCGTTTAAGATTATGGCGAAATCTTCATTGTATTTAACATCGCAAGGAGTCGATTTTTGGTTCCAGGTTGGAAACCCTGTACCTAAAATACGAAACGGAATTCAGCCCATGTTGATATGAACTTTTTCTTGTTCCAATATCAGGATTCACCTCCCAAAGTTTGTAATCATCTTTATTTTACATCCTGTATATATAAGACTTACGAAATACAGGACTTACTTAATTTCAATAGAGAAAACTACATATTTCAGTTACACTAGTCAACAAGGTTTTTGCCACATGAAAGGAAAAACCTGATCTCAAAGGAACTTTTGGCGCTGAATTCGAAGGTGCAATCAGTTTTTCTCCATCACCCACAGTTTTTGCGTGACAGGGGATGCGGGAAAATTCCCTAAAACATTTCCCTTTTTCACACTTGTCATACCCCTGGACTTTGTTTCCTTAGAAATATAAACACAAAGATGACACCAAATAAAACTTTGATTTATACTTAAGAAACCTGGCAAATTTCATAACAATCACATTATTCTTTCTAGAGAAATAAATATATTTGCATGTATGCTGTGTGTACTGCTTATTTTAAGACGTAATATCGCTTTCATAGCACTTAAATAAAAAAAAA
>JAGDQP010038112.1:0-18306 GCA_022664845.1 Lepisma saccharinum
AAGCTCAGACGGGCGCGCGGCGATCGAAGTATTTATAATCATCTGGTGGCCAAAAATAGAACTACATCATCTTCAAAATAAGCGCTTCTCCACTCTGCCTTTAGATCAACCTTAAATGTAAGCAGCTCACAAGCTGTGGATGATATTTATTTGCGTGAGTTGGTTCGACAAGAAACAATATCTAAGAATTTGGTGTCTAGAAATGTAACTGGTAGTCAAGAAAAAGAAGAACATTCTGAAATACATGTTTCGTCCGATGATGTGACTGGTATACCCGTAGCGAGGCCTGGTGCTAGAATTAGAGATTCTAGAGGAGATAGACCTCATAAACGAACATATAGAAGAGCTATTACACAGTCAGCTACAGCTGAAACAGTACCTGTTTTCACTAGGAAGGATGGACGTCACTTGCAGGGCATGTAAAGCTGTTTTCTTTCGCTGTGAACATGCAACAAAAGCTGGAATTTTGGCTACGTGTTGTCAGTTTGGTAAAGTAGTACTGCCATCACTTAAACTGTGTCCTTTATTTTTAAATAGACTGTTAACTTTTCGAGACGAAGATGGTAAAGATTATATTAGCAACATCCGTGGTTATAACAGACTTTTATGTATGGCCTCATTTACTGCGAATATTCCACTCGAAAGGAACATGGGAAGGTTTCCATGTTTTACTATTTGTGGGCAGATTTATCATTTTACTCAAGGTATACCTCAAAACTTTAATTCCGACCAGTTGCAGTATAATCAATTATATTTTATCGATTAAGAAGAAGCCACGTTATGTCGTTCAAAAATTTTGCAAGATCTTGTACGACGAGACACATTGTTAAAACTTGATGAGATGATACGAAATAATCACGTTATGGCCAAATCTTATATATTCCTTAGAACAGTTATAGATAAGTGAAAATCCTGAAACTGGAAATGAACCTGCAAATATGATAGCTTTTAAAGACGGTATAAGGAGTGATATGAAGAAACACAAGCATCCAGAAAGATAATCTGAAATAGCAGCAGTTTTTGTTGGAGATACTCCTTCATTTGATGTAGACCTTGTAGTTTATCCGAAGGAAACTGGTCGTATTAACAATATGAAAAATTTGTGTAAGATGCCTGATCCTATGGTCTATCCGCTTCTTTTCCCGAGTGGTGAATATGGATATGATTGTAATCTACAACATGTAGAAGCATCATCTACTTCACGCCGTAGTCACTTTAGCATGCGAGAATTTTATTCTTATAGAATACAGACAAGAAAAGATTTTTCCATATTACATCTTTCCGGTAAGCTATTTCAGCAGTATATAGTTGATTGTTGGGTCAAGGTAGAGGAGAATGATTTATGGTACATTAGGAGAAATCAGAAACAAATATGCGTGCAGATGAGTACCATAATGTTCATAACTATTTGCAGAAAAAAAGCGAAGACGAACACAAGAAAATAGGACGCGTCGTCATTCTTCCTGTTAGCCACACCGGTTCTCCTCGCTATATCGACAGCAATTTCTAGATGCCATGGCTATCGTTTCAAAGTGTGGCAAACCAGATTTATTTATAACAATGACATGCAATCCCAGGTGGGCAGAAATAACAGAACGTTTAGAACCTAAGCAATATCCCCAAGATAGACCGGACATTGTAGCTCGTATTTTTCGGATGAAGCTTATAGAATTACTTAAAGATATAAAAGATCGTGAAATATATGGCTGTGTAAAATATTATATGTATTCGATAGAGTTCCAAAAGCGTGGACTTCCTCATGCTCATATATTAATTGGCTTCCATAACTATGACAAAATTTTTGATTCGCAGTCAGTAGATTCAATAGTCTGTGCAGAACTTCCCGATGAAGAGACAGAACCAGAACTTTTCAAAATCATATCTGTACATTATATTCATGGCCCATGTGGTAAGGAAAACCTATCAGCTGCATGCATGCAGGATGAAAAATGCAGTACAGGTTTTCCGAAACCCTTTTCGAATGATACATACATATCTGATGACACACGCTGTGTTTATCGGAGAAGGAACGATGGAAGGGTAGTGATAAGAAAGGGAAAAGTGTATGATAACAGGAGCGTGGTTCCGTATAAACGAGCAAGAAATTTAACTGTCACACTAATTTTGAGGCTTGTACAGCAATCAACTGCATTAAATACATATACAAATACGTATACAAAGGAACCGATTGTATTTCAATTCAGATATGTGAAGGTGGGCAAGAGGAAATTGTGTGGGATGAGGTTAAAGGTTACCAGGATTGTCGACATGTGGGTTAAGCAGAAGCTGCATGGAAGATACAGCAGTTTGCCATGACAGAAAAGTCTCACAGTGTTGTGTCCCTTCCTGTGCATCTCCCACAGCATGAAAAAATATTTTTTTCTAGAAGGACATGAAGAACGTGCTGTGGACCAAACAGCAGAAAAGCCATCCAAACTGCTCGCTTGGTTCAAACTGAATATTGAAGATCCAGATGCTAGGGTGTACAAGTATGTTGAAATTCCCGAACATTACACTTGGAACCAGAAAGAGTATAAGTGGCAAAGAAGGGTGAGGACCTGTTCCACTACTGGGACGCTGATGGACGTGTCTCCATCGAGAGAAAATATCTATTTAAGACTTCTGTTATTGCACGTAAGAGGCGCTACCAGTTTTGAATACCTTCAAACAGTCGATGAAAAAAAAAACATAGTACTTTTTTTTTATGCATGCAAAGCTCTGAAACTCGCTGAGGATGACAATACCTATTCCACATGTATGAAGGAAATAGCGTCCACTGCTTCTCCAAAGAAATTACGCAACTTTTTTGCTCTCTCATGTGGAATAATTCCAGAACCTATGCGAGTGAAAATGTCCGAGATTTGGTATAAATACCAAAAACTTCGCATCCAGGATTATACACACCACGGAATGACAGAAATGGTAGGGAAGATGAAGGGACTACAAGATGTTGAAATAATTTTGAACAGAACGAGTGGGATTATATTGCGAGATCTAGGGTTTGAAGATCTCCCTGAACAAGTTATTAATGTAGAAGACAATGCAGTTAAAATTTTTGGGCCTGTTGATCCAAATTCCCTTAATGAAGAACAGGCAGCTATTTACAACACTGTTATCTCTGCTGTTTTGCATGCCAGAGATGGAAATGATATACATCAGAATATGTTTTATGATGATGGTGCTGCTGGAACTGGAAATACTTACTTATATAACGTTATTGTTAATAACTTAAAGAAACGTGGAAAAACAGTTATATGCGTTGCATGGTCTGGCATTGCAGCCATTCTTTTGCCAAAAGGAACTACAGCTCACAGAGCATTCAAACTTCCTCTGTCGCTGGATGAATACAGTTCCGTGGGGTTCCCAGTCAACGATCCTAGGTCATTACATATTAAAACATGTTCTCTGATAGTATGGGACGAGGCCCCAATGGCACCTAAACATGCTCTCCATGCTATTGATAGATATTTACGGGATTTGATGGGGAAACCAGATAAGCCAATGGGTGGGAAAATTCATTTGGAGGAGATTTCCGACAAACTCTACCAGTCATGCCAAAATCATCTGCACACACTGTTATAAATTAATGCATGAAATCTTCATATCTTTGGTCACTTATTTCGAAATTTCAATTAAAAACTAATATGAGAACTGCTCCTGAGGAAAGTAGATACTGTAACTGGATTTTGGAAATTGGCAATGGGAAAGTTTACGAAGAATGTCGATTGACATCTAGATACTGTGATTTAATAGACTTACCGTCTAGCATGTGCGTCAACGATATTCAACAGCTTATATATCATGTGTTCCCTAATTTCGATGACAATACCTGTTACCAGTCTGCCATCCTGTCACCAACAAATATTACAGTTGATAACATTAACCACATAATATTTGATAGTTTGCCTGGTGAAATTTACTTGAGTATTAGAAGATTTACTTGAGTACGGACAACTATGAAAACACTGATGATGATGAGTTTTATGCTCCTACAGAAATTTTGAATACTGTTTCGTGCTCTTCGCTTGCTCCACATGAACTGAAACTGAAGCTTGGTGCAATAGTTATGTTGCTTCAAAACATTGATATTCAGGCTGGACTGTGTAACGGACCAAGGTTAAAGATTGTTTCATTGCATCCTTCGGTAATTGGTGTGGAACTATAGGCGCACAACACATCAGGAGAAAACATTTTTTACCTCCCGCAGATATGGATGGAAGCTAGGCATTGGTCTCTTCCAAAGCCAGTTAAAAGGTTGCAATTTCCCATTCGCCTAGCATATGCGATGGCAATTAATAAATCACAGGGTCAAACACTTACCAGGGCGGGATTGTTCTTAGATCGTCTCTGTTTCGCGCATGGTCAGTTGTACGTAGCGTTGTCAAGAGTCAGGCACTGTAAAGACTTGAAAATTTTATTGATCATCGTCCACTGCACATTTCTCAAAATATACCAGCTCAATTACAGTTTAAGAGAAATGTTGTCTATCCTAGCATATTAGAACATAATTATTTGTCAATTTCAGAAAATCATATTCCTATAATACCACAAGGTCCAGTTACTCCTAATATCAGCGTGGAACCAGAACGTCCTATTAGTCTTGAGAGTCCTACGGCACCGGAAATTGATCACAGTCCTAACGTTCCTAGAGACCTAGAAACTCCTGCAAGCCCTGTTGTTTCCTTCAAACCACATGTTCCTGACAAACGTAAAGTTCCTGTCAACTCTGAGGCCTCACCTATTAGTTCTGAATCCGATGATTAAGACGTTCGTCAATTTTTATTGGCCAGAGTTTCTGTCCGTGACAAACCAGGAACATCAGGCATGCAGTTAGGTTTAAAATAAATTACCTGATGGTTCGAAGGAAGATAATAAAACAAAAAAAGATTTCTGTGATATGTTTTTTTTTTAAATGTCAATTTGTGTATAATTTGATACTATTCGTCTTGTGTGCACAGAGTGTGTGGTGTTTCATTGATGCATTTTAAATTTTGATCGTTCGTTATTTTCTCATTTCATTATTTGTTTGCTTACTTTGTATAAGTGTGCATGGATGTTATGGTGTCTCAGATGGTCGATGAATGGCTTTTAGATGGATATATATATGTAGTGTTACTATTTAATTTCGACTACTTTGAAGAAGAACTAGGAAATGAATATTCAGAAGAAAATGATGTAGAAGTCGTAGAAGTACTGGAAGAAGTAGATAAAGTAGAAAAGAAAATACTTGCAATACTAATGCAGTTAATGGAATTTTGATTTTCTGCATCGACTACTGTGCATCTCCGTGTGTCATTAATCAAACTAACAGCTTCCCTCGTAGGTACATAACTTGAATGTGAATAGTACGTTTCCTATGCATGTTGTATGATTTGTGATAGCAGTTCAAGAAATTAATGAAACCTAATCTAACATAATATTAAATATATGTAGATATATTATCTAACACAAAGTAAACTGATTCAGCTCAATCTAACATTAGTAGTTTTTAGTCAGATATCTTGCATGCGACTCTATATATGTTTCATGACATTTAGATTTTAACCAGGATTTCGGAACAAGCCGGATTTCGCCGTGGATTTAGCACAATAGACTACATACAAGCACTGAATGAAGTTATGGAAAAGACTAATGAATAAGAACTTCCGCTATGTTCGGGATTCATAGTTTTTGGAAAAGCTTTCGATTCCGTCTCCTTGGCAGCAGTACTTGAATCATTTGAACATCAAGACATGGAAAGTTCTTACATCAAGTTATTGTGAAACATTTACTCGACTGCTACATCTAACATTATAGTACATCAAGAAAGTGAAAAATCTAAAGTTGGAAAGGGGTAAGGCAAAAGGAGATTCAATTTCTCCAAAACTGTTTTCTGCGGTCGTGGAGAGTGTTGCAAAATTTAAACTGGGAAGAAGGTAGAATAAAAGATAATGGCGAATATCTTCATCACCTACGGCTCGATGGTGATATAGTGTTGTTTGCTTTAAGTGCGGAAGAACTACAAACCAGAATGGAAGAGCTGTGTAATGAGAGTTTCAAAAGACGACTTAAAATGAATTTAAATAAAACAAAAGTAATATATAACCAACATGGTGCAAAGAAGGAAATAAACATTAACGGAGAGATAATAGTCATAGTTTATGAGTATGTTTACCTAGGTCAGCTCAAAATGTGGAATGCCAAGTTGACTAATGAAATCAATAGATGTAAAATGGCGTGGAGATGGATAAAATAAACTAATCGGTACAATAGAGAAGATGAACGTAATAGAGAGGATTGATGGAATGCAGAAGATCGATGGAATGGAGAAAATGAATACAACGTAGAAGCTTGATGGAATAAAGATCAATAGAATTGAGAAGATCGATGGAATAGAGAAGATTTGTGGAATGAGGGAGATCGATGCAATGGAGAAAATGGGTGGAATGAAGAAGATCGATGGAATGGAGAAGATGGATGGAATGGAGAACATCGATCGAATGGAGAAGAACGATTGAATGGAGAAGACCGATAGAATGGAGAAGATTTGTGGAATGGAGGAAATCGATGCAATGGAGAGAGTGTATGGAATGGCGAAGATCGATGCAATGGAGACAGTCGAGGGAATGGAAGAACGATTGAATGGAGAATATAGATGGAATGTAGAACATCTATGCGATGGAAAAGATGGTTGTAAAGATCCATGGAATGAAGAAGGTCGATGGCATGGAGAAGTTCAATAAAATGACGATGGACGGAATTGAGAAGATCCATGGAATGGAGATGATGGCATAGAGAAGATCGATGGAGTGGAGAGGATCTACAGAAAGGAGAAGACGGATATTAAAATTTGTGGCAAATAACGTAATATGCTTTTAGTTTCGATACTCATAATTTCGATAATAATGCTTCTTGTCGAATTTTTACTTACTGCATGAACTATTGTGTTGATTATTTGAGTGCATGATTATTGAAAGTAATAGCTAGCTCGCGTAATTTTTTAATATGAACACTGTATTTTCGATTCATTTTGCATAATTTGTGATAGCACTTCAAGAAGTTGATCTAACCTAACTAAATGTTAAGTATGTGTTCACGCATTATGTAACACAAAGTAAGCTGATTGAAGTACATATAATCCAGCATCAGTATTTTGTAGTACAAAAGGAAATACTTCCAATACTAATGCTATTTATGGAACTTTTAGTTTGTGCATGAAATATTGTGTACAATATCTGAGTGCATGATTATTGAAAGTAACCGTTTCATTGTTATGTATTTTCAATATGAACTGCGTATATTGGATGCAAGTAGTATTATTGCTGATAACACTTGAAGAACCTAATAAAACCAAATCTAACCAAATCTTAACTATCACGAAGTAATCTGATTGAACGAGATATATTGCAGCATGAGTATTTGGTACTAGAAAACAAAATAATTCCAATACTAATGCTATTTATGGAACGTGAACTATTATGTACAATATCTTAGTGCATGATGATTCAAAGTAACAGTTTGGTTGATAAGTATCTTCAATATGAGCACTGTATTTTGGATTCATGTTGTATAATTAGTTATAGCACTTCCAGGACATAACGAAACCTAATTTAACCAACTGTTAACTATATATAGATGTATTATCTAACACAATGTAAGCTGATTGAAAGAGTTATAATCCAGCATCAGTATTTTGTACTGCAAAAGAAAATATTTACAATAATAATGCTACTTATGGAACTTTTATTGCGTGATCTATTGTGTACAATATGTGAGTGCATGATTATTGAAACTAACCATTTTCAATATGAATTCTGTATTTTGGATGCAAGTTGTATGATTGGTGATAGATTTCAACAACCTAATAAAACCTAATCTAACCAAATTTTAACTATATGTTGATTTATTACCTAACACAAACTAATCTGATTGAATGAGATATAATCCAGCATCAGTATTTTGTAGTACAAAAGGAAATACTTCCAATAATAATGCTATTTATGGAACTTTTAGTTAGTGCATGAACTATTATGTACAATATTTCAGTGCATGATGATTCAAAATAACAGTTTGGTTGATAAATATCTTCAATATGAACACTGTATATTAGATGCATGTTGTATGATTAGTTATAGCAGTTCAAGGACCTAACCATACCTAATCTAACCAAATGATTAGTATATGTGAATGTATTATCTAACAGAAAGTAAACTGATTGAAGGAAGCATAATGGATCGATGGAATGCAGAAGATCAATCGAAAGCAGATGATCGATGGAATGGAGAAGATGGATGGAATGTAGAAGGTGGATAGAATGGAGATGATCGATGTAATGGAGAAGATGGATGGAATCGAGATGGCCGATGTAATGGAGAAAATGGATGGAAAGGACAACATCGACGGAATGGAGAAAATGGATGGAAAGGACATCATCGATGAAATGGAGAAGATTGATGGAATTGAGATGTTCGATACAATGGAGAAAATAGATCGAATACAGAGGATGGATGCAATTGAGAAGTTCAATATAATGGAAAAGATCGATGGGATCGAGATCAATACAATGGAGAGGATCGATGAAATAGAGAAGATCGATGGAATGGCGAATATCGATAGAACGGAGAACATCTATGCAATGGAAAAGATGGTTGTAATGGATAAGATCGATAGAATGTAGAAGGCCAATAGAATGGGGAAGATGGATCGAATGAAGAACATCGATTGAGTGGAGAAGATCGATGGGATGTAGAATATTGATGGCATGGAGAAAATCGATGGAATGGAGAAGATTGATCAAATGGAAAAAGTTGATGGGATGGAGAAAATGGATGGAATCAGGATGATCGATGTAATGAAGATGGATGGAATGTAAAATATTGATGTAATGGAGAGGATGGATGCAAGTTGTATTATTGGTGATAGCACTTGAAGAACCTAATAAAACCTAATCTAAGCAAATCTTAACTATATCTTCATGTATTATCTAAGAGAAAGTAAGCAGATTGTAGTACTGTACATATAATCCAGCATCAGCATTTAATAGTACAAAAGCAAATACTTTAAGTACTAATGCTATTTATGGAACTTTTACTTAGTGCGTTAACTATTGTGTGCAATATGTGAGTGCATGATTATTGAAACTAACAGTTTGCTTTTTACGTATTTTCAATATGCGCGCATATTGGATGCAAGTTTGTATGATAAGTGATATCACTTGAAAGACCTAATAAAACATAATCTAAACAAATGTTAACTATAGGTTGAAGTATTATCTAACACAAACTAAGCTGATTGAACCAGATCTAATGCAGCACCACTATTTTGTAGTACAAAAGGAAATAATTCCAATACTAATGCTACTTATGTAACTTTTAGTTAGTGCATGAACTATTGTGTACAATATCTGAGTGCATGCTTATTGGAACTAACACTTTTACTTCGTACGTATTTTCAATATGAACTGTGTACTGTGTATATTGGATGCATGGTCTATGATTAGTGATAGCACATGAAGGACCCAATGAAATCTAATCTAACTATATGTTAACTATATGTTGATGCATTATCTAACACAAACTAACCTGATTGAGACAGGTATAATTCAGCATCAGTATTTTCTACTACAAAAGGAAATACTTCTAATACTAACACTATTTATGAAACTTTTAGTTAAAGCATGAAATATTTTGTACAATATCTGAGTCCATGATGATTGAAAGTAACAGTTTGCTTCCTACGTATTTTGAATATCAACTATGTATTTTCCATACATGTTGCATCATTGATGATAGCACTTGAACGTCTTAATGAAGCCTAATCTAACGAAATATTAATTATATGTTGATGTGTTATCTAACAGAAAGTAAGCTGATTGAACCAAATCTAATCCAGCATTAGGACTTTGCAGTAAAATATATTGTATGTGACTATATAAGCAAAATATATTATCGTCACTTCGAAGCTTAGTCGAAAAATTTTGCTGGACGAATCTAACCTAACGCAAAGTGAACTAATTTCACGTAACAGTAGTTACAAGTCATCTGTGTTTAATTAACTGGCGAGTTACGGTCGCTATATAAATCCCGTGATATAAAGTTTTTTTTAATAGTGTTACATAAAAACTGTGTTTATTGTAAATAAAACACACCAGAACTGAAAAGCGGCCAGGGTCATGAATGCCACTTTTACGCAAAATATTTTTATTTTATTGCGTTTACAGTGGAAGTCAACCAACCCCACCTTCACGTGGTATGACCTGTCAAGAAATATATTCATAGTTGAATATATTCCAACAAACGGGGCAATGGCGATGTACTTCACATAAGTATTTAAAAAGTAGACCGCATGCATACCTCTCACATTAGATTGCGATAGAAGTTTGAGAATGGTCCAAATATATGATTTAGTAGTAGTAGTAGTACATGTACGTGTATTTTTATTATTTGTTCTTTGGAATCAGTTTTTGGGGTATAAATGACTAAATATTAGACAAGTCAAAGGACATCCCGATTCATCATAACATACTAATCAAAAACTAATTATGTTCTCCAAACCAGAATAGTAATAATAATAATCTATTATTTGTTTGTGTATTGTTTGGAATGAATATTTACGAAATAATTTAAAGTTAGACATGTCACACGACACATGCACATAATAATAATAATAAAAATTAGCAATTCTGCCTTCCAAGGGAGAATAGACAACATCTAGTTGTCCAATAAAGCAGTAGCGCGGCGGGAGGGTGAGTCGGACAGAAAGAGAACCACATCTGGAAAAGAAGAGTAACTCCTCTGCATAGACTAACATTAGTTTCTGTTATTTCCTAAGTTTATTTTCTAGTAACAGCAGAAAATTTGTTCTTAATAGTTAGAACATAATGTGCTTTAGTGGAATTTTTTAATGTTATATACATAGTTAAATTTTTTAATAGCTGGGCCTGGGGAAGCCTTCATTTTATGTATACTATTTATATGTGTTTTTCTATGAATATACCGTAATGACCATTACGATACAATATTTGACAAAATCTGAATTGACTTTGTATTAAGATCATCATCTGTGCCTTCTTAGATCCTTATCTGGCAATATACATATATAATTATATATATGAATGCCCCCCCCCCCCAAGTTACACAGAAATCGGCGCCCTTGTCCCACATACGTAAATTACGAAATAAAAAGTAATATGTATCAGGTTTAAAGACACTGAAGGTTTTCCTACAGTTAATTTTAGTTACGTATTTTTATGAAATTTTGGTACAATTAAAAAAAAATCTTACAATAACGATGGATAGAATTGGGCGAAAATTATAATAAAGGAAGCAATTTCTACAATATTTCTATATGAATACAGTTCGTTTCTCTAACTTGAAAGTGCCAATAACTATTGACGTAACATATTATTGTACCCGTACTCGTTCTTATATATCAAATCTCTCTACGTTAAAATACATTCAAAATTACTTCCTGTGGGGAAAAGCTGGAATATATAATTTAGCTTTCAGCAATAATGTTTCACTTGAATTGAGAGTAATCATTACACAATTCTCACTTCATAGCACGGAATCAGGCCACTCAGTGAGGAACAGGATCGTTTTCAATTATCAGTATCTGGCATGTGCATTCGTTCAGTGAGGCGTTGTCAGGAATATTGGAAAGGAACAATGCATGGACAAAAATCATTTACGAATTCAATGGCTATATCGCCATACTTCCTCTTGCATATATACCAGCTTATTGTCGTTCTCGAAATATTCGGATCAATATCAAAATCACTTACATCTATTAATAATATTACAATAAAATTTATATATTTCTTTTAAATATATAACCATATCCATTTCATGCAGTTAAAAGTGTAACATTTTTCATCTTATATGTTTGTATCTGGCACTCAACTCAAAGCAAAAAACTTTGTTTAAAATGACTTTATACGAGTATTACTTTAATGTTCGGTGTTGAAGAGACGTTCAAATTTAAAATAATTAACTTTATAAAGGTGATCCGACGTACTTTATGGGAACACTGTTCGAACTTTTTCAACTTTCTTTCTTGCCTTAAATACTTAAACTGATGTACCTCTGGTACATGAATGGTATCACTCGTTACCTTGTTCAACAGGAGACACGATTAATTAAGGGCTTCGGAATCCTCTTGAAACAACAATCCCATCTTTAGGGTGTAATCTCTATTCAAATGAAGTCAAACCACAATCAACCACCTTGTTCAGGCACCTTCACGTTATACACCTACATTCAGACAGAACACCAGATTCTAAAATAATCAAAATAAGTTTAAACGATATCCATTTCATTTAAGAAGTAACAGCACAATGAATTCGGCAAAACTTAACTCCTACACTACAGATCATTTTACACAGATTTAACTTAAAATTTCTGAAAATCGAACGTGACCTACACATAGTTATAAATTATAAAGTGGGGATACTAAAACTAGTGGGAGCTGGAAAGTTTCAACAAACTACCTGTTTGGGTAGAAATACAAAGATTTTATCACTAGTTGGGATGATATTCGGAATTAACAGCAGGGGATGAAACCCTCACACATCAGAGAAAATCACCGGCATACCCTCTGGCAAATCGAACACTGCACACACACAACACATACATACTCCTCACCCATACTCATTTAAAAAAAAATGAAAATTTATACTTCAACTTGCTCTGAAATAATGAACCAACTTTGGCCATTTTTAATAAAAAGGAAAGTACTGTACAAAGTATATGAACATTCGTTGATCACCAATGGTAACATCTTGCAGTTCGTTCATCTATAGCCTCCGACCGCTATAAACAAAACCGAGACCGGGTTACATTAAACTTGATATCTGAGAATCTTGCCAAACCATGGTTTGATCAAAATGATTATGGACAATATTGGAGTGTCCTAAATTCTGTTTTAGATTGACAGATCCTTGAAAAATTGATTTAAAAAACAAACAACATTAACAATTTTGGTAAGCTAAAGAGTGCTAACCGACGTTCTTCAATACAATACCTGAAGAAATAAAAAAAATATACATTATAGACGTTAAAACAACCGAATCAAATGACAATATTGCTCTAAAATGGTCTTGACTGTATAATGATCCAGGTTCTGATGACATTCAAAATTATTATATGAGTCCTTATGATGACACTATTCAGTGTAGGAAAAGAATGTGCATGAAGAATGCGACTTCCAATAAGAGGAAAACCACAATTTTTAACGAAGCATTAGTGACAGTTCTGGATAATTGCGTTTTCATCAAAAACCCAAACATTTTAAGTACGATACTGTCAAATACCCGATAGACACACGTACAAAAGTTAACACCAATTCCACTTTTATGTATTGAAATCCTTTGTAATTTGTAAAGAGCATATGATAAGCAAATGTATATGGGAGTGGGGTATGCTTTTCAGTTTTCTTTCTAAATATAATTTCAATTTCTTGTGATCTTATATAAGCTTGAAGTCACATTGTAGGGAGGAAATTAATAATGTAATTCTAGTGTATGCTCTTAGTAATGCAGAATAAAAGTTATTTAGTTTGTAGTGAAGTTATTTAGTTTGTTGCATTGTTATTTTGTTTCTGTCTAAAATGGCAACTCAAGCTGTATCTGAAACTTAATAATAAATAAATAAATATACAAACAAAAACGTTTAACGAGAAACATTTCAAGATACTCGTACACACTAAGCAAGTACAAATAACTTGTAAAATTTTATACTGGATGTACCTTACACTCTATTTAATGATAGCACGTTAATTGCATGGACATTCTAATCTCCATGAATAGTTTCGTGATTACAACAAAGGAACATCTTATCTGCGTGTGTGTAACCGAAAATCTATAATTTCATTTTTCCCGAACCTACGCCTAAAAATAATATTAATTTTTGCATATTTGCACAACTTGAAAGGAATAAGCAAAAAATGCAATAAGTTGGAGACCAAAAAACAAAGACATTTTCATTTCTGAGACAGATCGTGGGCACGCTCTGATGATCACAACACACCTCAACGAATGTCAGCTATGCAGTTAGACGTAAAACGGGTGGATCAATAGAGAACGATGCTTCTGTAACGCAGAACATACTCAAAAACACATCTACCTGTTTGAAACATTCATGCTATATCCTTGTGGATTTAAAATATATATATTTCCAGCATAAATAAATAAAACAAATGCTCCATGTGAATGGGAAACAAGACTAAGGTTTTTACGGTTGATTTCCTTTCATTCATCTTATTCAGTATTCAGTATATGATGAAAAAAAAATGCCAAACTGAATTTTTAAATTTATTTTCTATATTCTAGACAGGTAACTTTGGCCTAGGCTTGTCACATGTTTGAGGCATTGTATTCCTTGGCGAGCATCCGTACTGGTCAGGGGCTTGGTTTAAGTATCATCCTGGTATTCACCTGGTGAAACTGGAGAAAATTTCGGGGATACCACATGGGATGGTCGGTAGCTGGACTATAACCTGCTTGCCTGCCCAGTGCCATTTTGAAGTCTGTAAACCGTAACCACCGAACGACTGTGCTGGAAAAAATATTAACATGTGCTGTGCATTGTACTTGGCAATTTGTTAAAATGCAGGTTATATACGAAATCCCGTGCGAAGTAAAGAAACAAAAATGTCCTAATAAGACTGATTGAAGAAAGGCTGTTTTAGAAAAAAAAAACTGACTTTGAAGACCAAAAACCAGACTAGATATAAAGCCGCAATTTATTATATAATCTTGTTAATGTCCCTACAATGATTCTATTGCATACAGCCCCCAAAATCGAGTTTGGAATTCGGATGTTATTTGGGTTGCACTGGTAACGAGGAGTTTCCAGAGTCCCAAATTTCAACTTCGGCTCTTTTCACTTGTACTGACTGACTGTACTATCAATTTCTATGCATCGCATGCGCCATTTTGTATCCTCTTGTATATATTACAAATTATGGATTGCAATACCAGAGGGTGTACGTCAAGATTTTTTCCCATGAGTGTTCACAAATTGCAAAGGAGAGTATATAACTGAAATTTAAGGAATTAGTTCATATTATATAACACGTTGGCTCCTTTTCTGGAAACAAATTTAACCGATAGAGAAGGAACCTACAAGTTAAGACAAAATGAGATTTTGCCATAAAATCAAACAGAAAATGATTTATTAAACTTATGAGAAAGAAAACGTACTCAAAACGGAAAATGCTATAATAAGTAGAGTCTAAACAGGAATTTAATTCTAGCAGGGAACTAAATAAACTTATAATACAGACTGCCGTAAATGAAGTCCGGTTCATTCTTACTAGCTTCCCTGCAGAAATAAAACTTGTGGTATTTCCATATCAATATACACAGCTAATTGATAAGTTATTTACCTGAGTATGCACAATTGTAATTGTAAGGAAGTTTCAAAAAGTGATCTCATTACATCTCGTAATTAATAAAGTTGAACTAACCCCTCGATGAAAGCTGCGCATCGCAAACATTTACTTCCATGTTCACCACTGAGTTATCTGTATCAAGTGCATTGTTTGAACACACTAAATTATATTAATTAACGGAGTTCCATGAAGGATGTGTGTTGTTACACGCTGCTTCGAGGGAATATTGTTAAGTACATGCAACGAACTAAAGAACTGCACCAAGTCCTTTTCTATGAAAAAATAATTACTTGCAAACACAAGAAAATTACTATCTCTAAGGAAAGAAAAATCCTTAGAAGGACGCTTCCTTCAAGGAAAGCAAATACAAAATTTACTTCTTTCTCCAGTAGCACATCGATATCGGCCGATATCAATACAGCATAATTTGCGATTTCGATCGATGCTGTTATCCGATATCGATCAATATCAAATTGCAAATAATTTTGCACAATGATACTGCGGATCAGAGATAGACGTCGATAGGTATCGAAGATCCATATTGATGGATATCGGAAAGTACCATCTTTTTTCGAGAGAAATTCGCTACTTTAATGAATGGAATGACGTACATGTTTACAGTACTTTCAGAAAAATGTCAGCTTGATTACATCGTCTTTATTGCATTACGCATCCTATTCTCTCATCTTGATGTGCAGTTGAAATTTTTCGCACTGCGGACTTCGAACCTTGCGATTTGTAGTTCGTCGTTTTAGCGCAGTTTTAGCCACTACGACACGGAGCTAAGAATGATATGTCGATTATGCATAGGGTCCTGGTTCCTTTCAACACTCTTTTTTTCTCTTTCTCTTTCTCTCTCTCTCTATCTATCTCTCTCTCTCTCTGAGTCCGAGGTAGTGATATATAAGAACATGAAGGGCTAAGTGGTCCGTGTCTTCGGGGCCGTTGGTGATGGGTGCATAGTATTTTGGGGGTCGTTGGTCTCACATATGGGGGTCACAACCTCCCACCCCACCCCGGAATGTTTTCGACCCGGCTTTTGGTCGTGAGCGTTTTTTGGGGGTGCTACCCATAGGGGGATTGTCCCCAAATGTTTTCGGCCCGGAGTTTGATCGCGAACATTTTGGAGGCTCCCCGAATTTTTGTGGGGGAGACTACTTCCGATTTTTTGTGGGGGTTCCCACAATCTTTGTGGAGCAAAAAATAAATAATAAAAAAAGAAAGAAAAGAAAAAAAACCAGCAGAGATCCATCCCCATCCCCCCCTCCAGGACTGGGGTCGGCGGCCTTCTGGGTGCTGTGTGCTCTGATCCGCGTTCCCGGGGATGCGCCTATTTTTATTTTTCGTTCTTTAGCCTAATATATAAACTAAATTGTTTTTCTGTTTGTGATAGTGTTTTTCTGTGCGCGAGCGGACTATTTTTCGGACATGGTGAAAAAGCTCGAACTTTCTGACTTCACTAGGTCCGGCCTAGAGAAGCACGAAGCGGATTACTTAAATCCGAAATCAGATAGTCAAACGTTGGCTAATAATCCGTTCTACCTGAGACATCAGGAAAAGATAAAGAAGAAATCAATAAATACTTCAACAAGGAAATCCAACAAGGAAAACAAAGAACTAAAACTAAGCATCGTAGAAGTAGTAAACGCAGAATGGGAAAAGATGATGCAGACGGGAAGAGATAGCACTCCAAAATCTCTACGAGGTGTTAGGAAAGGGCCACATGACCGGGAAACAGAACAAGTAACATCTAGACCATGTACACCAGCACTGATTCCTGAAGACTTAATCAAAAGGAAGAGAACTCCAGAACAAGAGGAAGAGATTGCCAAGCGGAAAAGAGAAGAAAAAGAAATTGAAGATCTCAGAATCCACCAAGCATTCTTGGAAGGAAGGATAATGGAGCTGGAGAAAACCCAAGCAAAGTTGGAAAAGGAGAATGAGCGGCTCAGAAATTGCGAGATCAAGCTAGCACAGATACAAACCAAATTGGAAGAAAGGGAAATCGAACTCGACAAACAGGAGAGGAGCATAAGCCAACTGACACATAAAGCTATCCAAGGTAGTCTTAGAATCAAGGAATTGGAAATAACTAACGAACAGATTGAGAGGAGCAAGGAAGAAATAGAAGGGAAGATGCATGAACTTCAGGAAGATATTAAAAAGCTTTGTACACAAAATGGGACACTAAAAGCAACAAAGTGGAACCACGGCTCCGGTGATGAGTTTCGCGGACATGCTCAAAGGAGATACAGCTAAGATCCCAGAGAAGACACGTCTAATAGAGTCTAACAAGAGGAATTCAAAACCAACGAGTGTGATAAAGCCGAAAGAGGGAGAAAGCCTCAAGGACACTAGGAAGAGGCTAACCAAAATCATAACAAGACAAGATTCTGTAAATTTTCAAATTATACAGGCGAGGACGGCGCTCATCCTGCAAATGGCAACAGTGCAGGATGAAGAGAAAATAAGAAAACATCCAGGGATGGCCCAAAAGTTCGACTTCACGAATAAAAGTAACAAACGTAATCCTTTAATGATTATGTACAATGTACCAGCGGAATTCAAGGAAATAGAGGCAATTGAAGAATTGATAGAGAGAAACCTCCAGAACATCACGGAAGAACAGAAACAACTGATAAGACCAAGGTTTAAGACAGGCCCAAAGAATCAAGACAGACCCCATCTGGTCTTGGAAGTGCCAAAACAGGTACGGGAGATCATTCTGAGGAACCCACGTGTTTACATAGGATATGAGGCCACTAACGTAAAAGACTTCCTGGTCGTCACGACATGCCTGAACTGTCAAGAGTATGGGCACATTGCGGCTCATTGTCGTAATGATGCTAGGTGTGGCAGCTGTGGAGAGAAAGGACATAAGAAGATAGACTCCAAAGACAAGGAAAAGAGAATCTGCATTCCTTGTAATTCAAGGAA